>ML120417.1:212110-254849 GCA_003788595.2 Choiromyces venosus 120613-1 | reverse complement strand
TCTAATTAATAGCTGACAAGGAAAGTTGTTGTTGTAGTGATCCGCGACTCGAAAACCCGCTCCCTGGACACCATTCTCGACGAATACGTCCGCTACAGCAAGCCCGCCTTCGAACAAGCTATTCTCCCCACCAAGCACATCTCCGACATCATCCTCCCGGCGGGCGCAGAGGGGCCCGGGCTCGACCTTATCGCGCATGGGGTTATGGATGATATCAAGCGCAAGCGGAATCGGCAGAGTCTTCCGGGGATTTTGGCTAGTGCTGCGCATTTGCAGCTCCCGCTGACGCTGAGTGAGGTGGATTTGACGACGGGGGCGCCGAGTTATTATCAGACGGCTTAGTTGGGGTATAGACATTCTTTTGTGGTGGTGGTGGGAGGTTTATAGGCGTTTTTGTTTTTTCACTTTACATGTTCAAATTGATGGTATGGTATGGTACATATACAGTGTTCGTGACATTGTGTATTAATACATTTTTTGAAATATGAGGGTTTGTATAAAACCTTCTCCTCCTGATGACTGATTGATCAGGAGAGAGAGAAAACAATATGAAATAAATATAAAAAAAACAAAAAAAAACAAATGTGGAAATTTTTCATTTTTCATTTCTCAGAAAAAAAAAGACCCCCTCTATAAACCAAGAAACCCGTCAATTAACCGAATCAATCGGTTCGGTCCTTCCCTTCAATACTACCTCCTTTCCCACTCCCATTACTCGCACTGTTCTGTCGAGACCGCTTGATCTTTTCCCGGAGAAGCTGTTCACGTAGCTGGTTTTCTCGTTGCTGAAGAGTCAACTGATGTCTGGTCATTATTTCGCACCTGGAGACAATAATCGAGCTATCACGCACCTCTTTGTCCTTGTCCTTCTCATTTTCCTTCTCCTCCGCCTTAGCAGTACTAGTGGTGGTGGTGGTGGCAGTAGTAGTAGAGGAACTCTTCGCCGGTCTGTCCCGGGTGCGCGGTGGTGAGCCCCGACGGTTCTTGTTACCCTTGCCGTCGTGGTTGTCGGAAGACGGCGATCGCCTTCTCTTGGATGTGCGGGCATCTCTCCCGGACCGCTCCTCCGAGTCGTGGCGGCGGCGACGCCAGCTACCTGTTTCCTCAGCATAACCTCTTGAAGACCGCTTCTCTCTCCGATCCACACGATCTCTAGAAGCGGAACGTTCCCTCCTGTTCCCTCCTCTCTCTCTCTTGGGGGGAGGAGACTTCGACGGGGACTTAGTAGACGCATAAGAAGAAGACCTAGACGAGGAAGAAGCACGGGGAGACAAGCTTTCCCGCCTCCTACTATCCTTGCGATTGCTCCGGCCCCCTCCTGCTCCTCTGCTGTAATCCGGAGTTCGGGACCGGTGCCGCTGGTGGTGATGATGCTGCCGTTCACGGCTCCTGCGCGTATCCGGAGAATTTGAGTAGCGCGGGGAAGGGCGTCTGGCACGGTACTCGTCCCGCCTGCTACGAGACTGCGACCGAGATCTCGAGCGGGAACGACCATATCTGTTGTAGCTCCTGTCTTCACCGTTGTCAAAATCACGTCGATTGTAACCTCTGCGTGACGGAATGTACGTGTCTGTCTCTCCGCCTCTGAACCTATCCCCACCACCTGCTCCTCCACGACGTCCCCCGCCCCGTTGTTGTGGGGGGCGTCTTTCCCTTCGGTCTGACCTGTCCGTGGAACGACGGCGGGGACTTGTGGGCCGGTGACGTGCTACATAACTGTCCCCACCTCCTCCACCTCCTCTCTCCCTGGTATCCTTCGATGACGATGACGCTCCTGCTGTCGATTGGGCTCCACGACGGGTATCCCGCTCACGTTCACGGACGTTAGCAATCTCGCGTTCTCGAGCTTCCTCCTCCTCACGCTTGCGGCGCTGTTGCTCCGAACGTTCTTCTACCACAGCCTACACCATCATCAGCAAGTGCCATCTCCGTAGCACTAAGGAAAAAATAAAAATGCCTCTACCTTCTCACGACGCAGCTCCTCCTTCTTCTGCTCCAATAACTCCATCGGCACACCCTGCGGACTCGACTGAGCACTCAACAGAAGCCCCCAGAGCTGCTTACAGAACGCAGGAGTATCCTTCTCCAGGAACCCGGTAAGATGGATCTGTATCTTTTTCGGATCAGGCTATCTCCCAAATTAGCTACCCTTGCGACGACGACGACGACGACGACAGCAAGTCAAGAAGAAAGGTAACGGAAAGGGTAAACAAACAATCCTCTCCTCCTCCAAAAGCGAATATACAAAATCAATAACAACATCATCCTCATTCCCTAATATCTCTATAACCTTTCCGGAAATCCATCTTTTTTTTTGAAAAAGAAAAGAAAAGAAAAAATTAGTATTCAAATTAGCAAAAAGTCGCAACTTACAACCACACACAAAGTGCAAGAAAATAATTAAATTAATTGATTTGAAGAAGAAAACTCACTGCTTCATAACCTCCAAATTCACCTTCTCCATATCCACTTTTTTGGAGTACTCCGGTGGGAACTTGGTACTCTTCAAGAGCTTTGCGTCCATGATTGAATTGAAAGTTTACCTTTCTTTCTTTGTTTTTTTTTTATTTTTTTTATTTTTTTTCCTTAGCCTGTTACTTCGTGAAGAGATTGATGTGACGTGATGATGTGGTTGATTGGTTATGGTTGGTTGGGTTCGATGTGGGGAGGAGGGAAGGGAAGGTATGGTATGGTATGGTAGGTGTGGTAAGCAGAGTCGGAGGCTGTGTCCGTCGGTCGGCCGGTCGGCGGAGGAGGAGGAGGGAGGGAGGGAAGGGAAGGTTGTGAAGGGATGCTTGAATTGCCAAGGTTTGGGGTGGGGGAGATACCCGCCCGTGCAATATCATCATTTAGCTGGTGGTGGGTAGAGAATCTGATTAGATGGAGCATGGGATGTCACTCTGTTATTGTCTGCTGGGGGGGGGGGGGGAGGGTTTTGATAATTATCGGGAATGTATCATCATCTAGTGGAATACTCTACGCAGAATATCTAACGTATTCATGCAACTGAATATCCGAGAAAAACTGAACACTCCCCCCCCCCGAGGTCACGACCAGAAACCGAGTGATACCAAAAGCATCTACACACACACAATAAACACTTTTCCAACCAGAGCTTCGAGAGAAACCCTCCTCGGTATGATACCGTATCATACCAACCCTACAGCCCATTCATCCATCACTGAAACTCCCATTAAATACCAAATCAACTCCAACCCCCTCGCCCCCTACACACAAGCACCATACGTACCCTACGTCCAACCCTCTAAATTAAACCTCAGAAACCGAGTGATACCCAAAGCACCCGTCACCTTCTCGATATGATAGAATTATGAGACCAGCAACTCAACATCCACTCACCGTATCTACCCCGTTCATGTCGTCAGCTCGTTCGTCCGCCTGGTGTGGTACGGCAGAGCATATCTTTCATAGGGAAATAGGCAGGGACTCAAAGCTTAGAGACTCACAATGTATCACATCATATCTTACCTACACTACCTCGGCTCCCCTATCCCCACACCTTACACTTTACCTTCGCCTCCACTCCACCCCACTCCGAACCTACCTCAAAACTTAACACAAACGCAATAAGTTAAGCCCGGGTAGGACAGTGGTTTACATATCATTAATCAGCCAAGTCAAGTTAATCAAGATGCAAGGTAAGAATCCCTAATATTGGCAGCATGACCGGGATTAATAGACCCGAGGGCAGCTACTGTACTGCCTATCTCTCTCTCTTATCCCATTCTAGCCCTTCACAATCTCTCGCATGGTAAATAAATAGATAGATAGGAAAGTGCAGTGCGGAGTATCATCCATCAATCAATAGCAAATGTACGAGTACTGTATCATATGCAAGTCAGGTCAAGTTAGTTATTTTTCAATATCTAGTTACAGGTGTAAGTTAAGGCATAACCCACAACGATAAAACCCAATCTTCGTCTACCGCACGTTCTAAAAACTTTATACTGAATTGTGAAAGGGAAGAAATGTGAAAGAAGCCCAACCGTAAGGAAAAAGAGAATCCAGAGAGCCAAGGAAATCACGATAAATATATGGAAAAAAATTGCCCGCCCCCAGTTCTTGTCTCAATGAAAAATCCGGAAGAGCATTGTCGACCTAAATCAAATCAACACGAAACTATGTACCTGTGGGATTTTTTTTTATTGGCCAAGTCGCGGCACACCAGAACTCAAAAACCCAATTAAGACACAAACGCCAGGGAATTACAGGTAAGCCGATCTCACTCAGTCCACCTTAAATCATAGGGTTAGTTTTGTATTGTGGGGCAACGCCGTTAACCTCACTCTTTTTTGTTTCGACACTAATGATACAACGAAAGTTCTATGAATTAGTAACTTAGGACGATCCAGACTCCAAAATATATCAATAACGGTAGAAGAGGGTCTTACATGGGTTCTGGAGCTTCCTCCTCCTCCTCTGCCAATAGCCGCTCAGCCTCAAGCGCCGCAATGCATCCCGATCCTTATCGAAATTTATCAGCTTGAAGCACATGGGAAGATGATATCTAACACGATGGAAATACATACCCGCACTGGTAATTGCCTGTCTGTAGCGCTTATCTTGAACGTCACCGGCGGCGAAGACACCCTTAACACTGGTGTATGAGGTTCCAGGCTTGGTAACGATATATCCGTCCTCATCACATTCAATCTGTTCTTTGATAAGAGCAGTGGCAGGCTCATGCCCAACAGCGTAAAACAAGCCGTTTGCTGGGAGATCACTAGTTTCACCAGTAACAACGTTTTTAATAGCAAGCGATTGCAAGAGCTTGCCATCTCCCTTTGCCTCAGTCGCTACCGTGTTGTATAAGATCTCAACCTTGGGATGAGCACTGAGTCTCTTGGCCATAATGTTGGAGGCACGCAATTTGTCCCTTCGCACAAGGACGATGACCTTGCTTCCATACTTTGTCAGAAAAATCGCCTCCTCAGCGGCCGAATCTCCACCTCCGATAACAGCCAATGGTTTATCCCTGAATATAGGCACAGCTCCGTCACATACTGCGCAAGCACTAATGCCCCTCTGCCAGTATTTGTCTTCTCCAGGCAGGTTCAATCTCCTGGCCGAGGCTCCAGTAGCAAAAATCAGGGTATCGGCTGTATTCGGTCCTTCCTCCTCACAATATTCAATCCAGTATTTGAATGGTCGTTGACTCAAGTCAACCTTCGAAACAGTTTCTGTGATAATTGTGGTTCCGAATCGTTCACTTTGCTCTCTCATAGCATCCTATCCAACATCTGAGTTAGTTATCAGGTCATAGAAAAAGTGATAAACAAAAAAATCCGAAAAAAAGGGCATGGATTAGATTAGGGAGGGCATCTCCATGCCGACGCAACCAAACACGTGAGACATACCATAAGCTCTTGGCCACCAATACCCTTCGCAAAGCCTGGATAGTTTTCGACGTCGGTAGTCGTTGTTAACTGTCCTCCGGCTGCAATTCCATTTGCAAGCATCCCCTCATACAAAACAGCTAGATCAAGAGTGTGATGTCAGTCAGGCCGTCTCCTCCGGCAAGTAAGTGGAAGCGGCTACAAACGTTTCAATTCTGCACGAGCCAGATATATCGCAGCGGTATGGGCGGCCGGGCCGGACCTGAATCGATGAAGTCAGCGGGGGGGGAGGCTAATCTCATAATGGCGGGGTAATTGGCCAATGCATACCCAATGACTGTAAAGGGAAAGAGAAAAAAAGTTAGCACGTGTAGACGGAAACTGCCAGCAAGAAGATAATGAGGGGAATGAAAATGAAAATGAAAAAAAAAAATTTAACTTACCGACTACTTTGCTGTGCATGGCACGGCTTGGTTGGAGAACTGTTTTTGAAGATTGTTTTTTGTTGATTGAAGCAGAGACGAAGAGAGGAATGCTAAGCGAATGCAATGAGCGAAATCTGATAAACCGGGAGGAAAACGTCGTGAAAAGGTTTGTAGGAGGATGACCTTGACGGATTAAATGTCAACAGAAGAAATATGGAAGGGGGGAAGATTAAATGTATTCAGGGAGCGGACTGACCCCTTATATTATAAAGGTCAACGCCTGGATTGGGGGAGTTTACGGAGAAGCAGGAAGAACAAAGTCAGTAAGAGGCGAAGAAAATTGCTGAGTGATGGAAGGTCGCGGGCTGGATCGAGACTCGGGGGTGGAAAAGGGAAAGGTAGTCTAAGGAAGGAAGGAGGAAGGAAGGAAGGAAGGGTAAGGTAAAGTTTGTTGGGGGGGTGGAGATAGCGTAAGTTAGAGTCTGGCCGTACTTGTACGTAAGGAGGTGTGCGAGTTGTAAGAGGAAGAAAGCTTAGGGACACAAGTCAAGTATGATATGATAGAATGACCGGTCGGGTTGGACCTGGCCCAGCAACGTTCCTTGAACGAGTGCCTGTCTCGCACGCTGGCTGCCTTTCTAGCGGCCGAGGGAAGTGGGGAGGGATGAAGGAGGGGAGTGAGGGGGGTGGTAGGCTAAGGGGGGATGTTGGAGAAACGGATGGATTACGCAGGAAAAGCACTGTATGGATAAGAGACAAGGGAGGAAGGAGGAAAGAAAGGGAAGAAACGCAAAAAAGCAACAGTGGAGAAAAGTAAAAAGCACACACAAAAAAAGCAGTTATAGATTGGTTGTTGGTATCGTAATAATGAGCAGAAGAAAAGGAAGAGGATGCAGAAGTGGTGGAGTCAATTTCAGAGCACTTACTCAATTTCAAGTTCTTGGAGAGTCCCTGCGTTTACAGTATTTGTCCGTCTTTGACTTTGGAAAGGCAAGGATACGCCCTTTGTTGATTTGAATGGGCCCCCCAGTTCTATTATGTCCCCTTGACTTCTAAGGCCCGATATCAGTCTTAAGTGCACAGTAACAGTTTACCAGTTCACGGGAGAGGCTTGAAGCAATGATCAATAAACTGGTGAAACAGGTATTTACAGTGTGCACCAAACAGATCTTGACGATGATTGCATATCGAGCTATCAAGATTCCATGATAACGTACTGACTAATTCACCCCAGCAGACTAACTTGCTCACCGCTGCTCTAACTCGATGGCGGCGTTTCCAACGCTGCCTCAATGGATTTGCACCGCGTGGTGGGGGCAACAGGTTAGCATTCGGAGCTGTAAATGAGGGGTCCAGTGGATCTCTAATAGATACCACCGTTTCCTCTTCTCAAGGTTCCCTATTTTTTGTCTTTACTTGAGTTGATGTGGATGTACAGACTGTTAAGAGAGAATAACACAGTATTACAAGTAACTTAATAACTAAGAACCTCTGTAACCAATTCAATGATCGCACTTGAAACAATTCGAAAACGGGCATATCACCCCCTCCAAGTCGTTCACTTCCACAATCTTTCCAGCCATACCTACCATACATGCACTAGAAACAAAAAAGCAAAGAATAAATTGAAAACAGAAAGAAAGAACATCATAACACGTGACAGCTGCAAAATTCAAAGACACAAGTGCAAGTAAATAAACAACAAAAAAAAAAAGCTGAGAAATCCAAAAACCCGAAACCAACCCCAAAAAACCTTCTTGAATAACCCATGAACAAAAAACAAGCAATCCTAATTACCATATCCCCTTTTCCCTTTATCATACCTTTCATGGAGGACGAGGGGGGTTGGTCGGTTGGTTATTTAGTTAGACAAACGAACAAGCAAACCCAACCCAACCCAAACAACCCCCAAATCGATCGATTAGTTTTTTTTCTTTTTTTTCCTTTCAAATCATAGACTCTCGGTGGTTGGGTACGGTAATTTCTTTTCTTCTTCTTCTTTTCCTTTCCTTTCTGTGTCTGTGTTCCCTTCCATGCTTGCTTAGGGTGGTGGGAAGGAAGCTGCTTACAAAGTGAATAATACCCCGCGAGATCCAGGCCCTTCTATGAATGAGTGAGTGAGCGAGCCGCCAGTCTATTAGTGTTGATATCATAATTGGGGAAATCCCTGGGTTGAGTTACGGTATGGTATGGGCGTGACGGTAGCCGAATTGCGAAGAGTGCTGTAGGGTGATGGCACATGTTACTGTACTTACGATGCCGATAATACGGTAATGTAACTTCGTTTTCGTTAAGAATCTCATTATGATTGTATTAATTTTGTACCTGCCAAAAATCCTTATGATCGATCCTTGGTCTTTCTATCTATCTCTCTGCTCTTGCTCGAGTAGCGGAAGGCAGATTTTGCATCCCGGAAGGGAAAACAATGCTCAAGCAAGCAAGCTACGTATAATCTACATAACCCACCAACACCAACGATAGAACCGTAACTTAAAAGCATATTTGTAGTCGCTAGGGAGGAATATCCGACACCGGTATGATACGTTCCGATTCTATTCTAGCGGCCGGAAGTGATTGTGGTACCCTTAGCGCATGTCTTTGTGTTCTATGATGCATGCGCAACTCCTCTTCGTGATTTACTCGTACACTACAGTTCGGAAAGAAAGTTCAATTCAACTCAACAACAGTTCTTTTGTGGAGTTTCTTCATTCATTATTCTTTCTTCAGAGTGATATTACGGTACATTTTGCAGTAGACTACTCGAGTACTGTTAAGCTTTAAGTTACCAATGGTTCGGTCGGTTTTCGGGCATCGATTAATACCGATGCTCTTCCGCCCAATACTCTATTACTCTATTCGTAAGGATATCATCCTTTCCAATCGAATTGTCATAATTCCCTAGCTCGTCCTTCAAGTTCGTAATGTTCCACCCATACCTCCTCCCACAGAAACCCTCTTCAACTGGAAATTTTGGTAGAGAAACAATTTTTTGATCCCGGGAAATGAAAAAATAGCCCGTAGTAAACAAATAAGTCCAACTTATAAACATACATGGTAAGTGTTAACAGAAACAGAATACGTGCACAAATCCCCAAAATACTAATAACACCGACACGAATACCTTCGTGTAATTAATGGTCATCTCTACCCAGGAGTTTAGCTCTATCTCCTACTCTTGGTCCCTCATCAATTCCCCGGGCTTCGTCGTCATTGTAAGACCCTTCATCATCATCGTACTCTTTTTCACTAAAAATGTCTTCCTCGTCGTCTGAAGCCCCAAACGCATCATATAGATCCCTGGCCTTTCGTCTACCACTTGCAGAAGCCTTTCCGCCGGCTCCTGCTGCACCATCCTCCAAGTCATCCTCGTTGTTGAGAGCCTCAAACTCATAATCCATCCCCTGTGTTTTGGTTCTCTTCCTTTGGATAAAAAGATAGGCAGCAAGGGCTCCAACGAATAGAATGATCACCACAAATGCCCCATAGATCCAAACCTGAGTTTTGGCTGAAACACCAAAGGTAGGGAAAAAGGAAGGAAGGAAATTTGATTCTTCAGCTTCTGCATCCTCAGGTCCAGGTGTAGCGGTTGATGTAGAAGTAGTGGTAGCTGTAGTTTCTTTCAAAGAATCAGCTATCGTTTACCTAGAGGCGCAAAGGAATAACGCGTGGGCTAACTCACCGGTTCCTTGTTGAGTAGAAGTGGCCGCATTTTCCGGTTTCTCGTTGACAGGTCGATCGGCGTGATCGGAAGGATTTTCCGTCACCTTTGAAGGATTTGCTGTAGAAGTCGTGCTTGGCAACTCGGTGGTTGAGGCCTGAGCAGTGGTCGTGTAGATAGGATCAGTGCCCAGATTTTTATCTCCGTCACCACCAGGTAGTGGTAAAGGTTTAGCTTTATCTGCGTCAATAGCCTCACCCCAGAGCGTAAGGCTCCAATCGATGAGAGATCCGGTCTGCCCGTTGACGACTGTGTCTTTTATAATAATTGTCCATGTACCTGCTGCCTCCTCTCCCCTGTGTCCAAATTAGCTTCAGTTTGACGGAAGATATATAACAGGAGAATTATACCAGTGCTTGACACTCATGAAAGTCCAGTCTTTGTATCCATTTTTATTAGTATCCGGCTTTCTGGTTGTTGCAATGTGGCTAACGACACCGTTTGGTGAGATCAAGTCTACACTCATGTCGCCTCTCTGGTCATGGGCAGCATTCATGGTGACAGTTACATGCTCTAGTCGACCGAGGTTCGCATTCTTTGCTTCTTCTGCAGTGACCTTAATCTGAGTCTGGAGCCCTTGAGTGCCCTCTGGAATGGCTGCGTTGACAGCGACAACTGGTGAGTTGTACCATGCCTGGGGTTTCACAAGTCTATGATCTTGGGCAGCATGAACAATTGCCCAGGCATCAATTTTCCCATAACCATACTTGTGGTTGAACTTTTTACCAATTGTTGTTGGCTTCCAGTCTGGATCCTCATCGTTAATGGGAACTGCCGTCTTGAGAGCAAGATACTGCATGTCACGCCAAGTAAGGTCAGGTCGTACCGATAACACTAAAGCAAAGATTCCCGCAGCTAGCGGAGCAGCCGCGGAGGTTCCGCCATGGCCATTGAAACATTGGTTCGCTCCTACATCAGTGGTGTGCTAAAAGGTAGCCGTCGTATATTAGTTTCATTTCTTGCAATAAACCCAGGGGTTTCACAAACTATTGCATCCCCGCTACCACTGCTATATGTAACAGCCATATTCGCTGAGCACTCTTCAGAGTAGTATGGATGATTGCCCTTTCTATCAACAGCTCCAATCGTTATGCTGTAGATACTATTCGTGTAACCATCAAAATTGCAGTTGTCTTCATATGTTGCTCCATTTCCGGAGGCGAACACAAATATTGAACCCTTTCCACTTCGGCCCTCTTGAACTCCTTTAACCATAGCTCGTTTGATGAGAATTCCCGGGGCGTCCATAGCTTGGCCGTCATCTGGTGGTCCCCAGCTGCAAGAATAAATTTGGTTATCCTGATACGCATAATTTAAAGCTATAGCTTCGTCGGCATCTGATATAGGCTTCGACAGCATTCGTATCCCGGCTACCTTTGCTTCATATGCAACACCTACTCCACAGACATTATTCTTCACAGCTGCAATTTCACCAGCGCATCTGGTACCATGACGGTCGTCGGATAAACGTGGTTTAGGCTGAGGGGCGTGGTCATTGAAGTCGTAGGAACCCGCTGCAAACTTTAATAGGGAATAAGCATTATAATCTCTAGATATCAATAGCCCCAGTGGAAGTTACTCACATAGTTCGCTGCCAGATCTTGACTGTCCATGTCAAGACCATCGTCCACGATAGCCACAGTTGTATTCTTTCCGGTTATACCTGGGTAAAGATGAGATTCAAACTCTGAATATGTGAATTAGGAATGTATAAACAGACCTTCCAGCCATAGACCAGTAACATTAACATCGTGATGACGTTCAGTTGGGTTGAACTAAGCAAACAGGCGGTATGTTAGCCATAGGGCGAACAAATAGTTGAAGAGGTGACTTACCAGATGCCATTGCTCGTGGAAGATAGGGTCCCGTATATCAAGACGTTGCATGATTGACTGAAGTTCCACTGCTCCTGTACCACCCGCAGTAACAGCGGGATCAAGTCCCTGTGCCTCCCGCCGCGCGGCCGGTGGGGGTATCCGCTTCACAAGTTTCTTCAGTTTTTGTTTTTCCGCGAACAATATCCCATCAGACAGATCCCGCTTCGCAATACCCCCAGGTCCCATAGACCGCTTCTTTCGTCGGAGCCCATCAATATGAACAGCAACAACATCCTCTTTGCTGGTTGGAGTTGAAAAAAGATGATGGTCGCTGAGTTCGCCAATGAGACCTTCGTGAGTTAAGCCGAGTTGCTGAGATACGGATTCTGGCGAAACGTCCGGCGTTAATTGCAGTGCGTAGTAATCTCGCGAGTCATAATCCCGAGGCCGTAACAAGGGGGATGATTTAGCAGAGACAGCTTGGAAAGGTAAGATTTGTAGTACAGCTAGCCATAAAGGGGCCGAACCGAAGCGCATCGCGAAGTGTAAATCAGTGTGAGTCGAGGGAGCTCACCACTGGTGTAAGAAAGTGAACTACCGAGGAGGGTGGGGAATGTGACAATAAGTAGGTTGCTTCTTTGAAGGTTGAGGTGTTCATGGAAGTTGTGGGAGGTGAGAGTTTCTAGGGGAGATACTGTACAGTAGGTTGTGGCGACAGATCTCGGAAACAACGATCCAGGCTGACTGGCTGCTTTTGTGCTTCTGACAGGTTTCTAAATAAAGGGCTGTGTGGTCTTTTTTCATTCTTTGTTCACTCCCTCCCATAATCTACGAGGATGAATTGATTGAAAATTTGGAAGACGGTAATTATTACGGTAAATATGCTGTTTAGACAAATATTCGAATAGAGCTACGGTAGAAATAGTTCAAAAACATTGTATTCTACCGGTGCTGAAACTGTGCTCTTTGAGCCTCTTTTTCAACGGGTGTAGAGATGCACCCCCTCAAAAAACCGAGTATGATATGATACTGTAGTCTACCGTACAAGTATTATTATTTGGTGTTTCCGCCAAGACAGGGCGCTAATTAAGGTTGGATGGTGCCTATTGTCTAAAATCAGCTCTTCCGACCACCAAAGTTGCAAAGGAAAAATTAAAAATGAACATGACCTAAAAACACAAGATTATTGAGGGAAGCTTTTCATATAACTACTAAATAATTACTCTCTCTCATTTCTATCATCTATTTTTTTTGATTAAGGGAGTATTAAATCGGAAAATGAGCTTCATTAGGGACTGGATAAACTTAAGTTAACATAGTAATTGAGAGGGCTGGTTTTAGGTGTCCATAGAATGCGGCTGAATGTGTCTGATCTCCATGCCAAGCTCTGTGGATGAGTGACTTCCACACATTCAGCCACATGGTATTGAACACTTAGAAACTAGCCTTTCATACTTAGGTGCACTGACTATGTGAAAGTCATTATTGTTTACCCAATACTCATTCAATAAGAAAACAAAAATTATAGGAATAAACAAGAGTGGTTATTTGGTCATTATATGAAGATTTTCTCTTGATCATCTTGTACTTGTGTTCCATTCTATTGTCATCTTGTGACTTTGGTGGCCAGAAGAGTTGATTTCAGACAACAGGCACCATCTAACCTTTAATTAACGCCCTGTCTTGGCGGAAAACCGGATAACACCAAATACCGGTAATACGGGCACTGCATTGGTCAAAGTGCAATAATTATCAATTTTTCGCGGCATCGCTTGGCCAATACAGTGAGACACTGTCGTTTCTTGTGCACCATGAATGAATTAGCTTGCAGCTTGTAAGATACGGAACTATAGTACAGTAGGTTTCTTCTTGTGCGATGAAGATTGAAGCTTTCGGAAGCTGTGGTAATATCTAGACCACCGGAGAGCCATTACCGACACGATATACCGTACAAGTACTACAAGCACTCAATTTGGCAATAACACTATTACCGTAATCGAGAGAACACTTGTCCTATACACGGTGTTTTATATACCATAATTACTGTGAATACAGTAATTTCTTACAGTAGCTGGTCAGCATTATGATACTGTACCGAGTACAGTACAATTAGAAGCTCATGGACCTCCGCGGTCCGAGCAGTATCGTATATACTCCACAAACTTCCCGACCACGAAATGACCGGATAGGCACGTTTCCAGATGATACGCACATACATTAGTATTGCTTTTTATTTTATCTTTACCTTACCCCTCGTTCCGAGCACGTACCATACTCGGATATAAAGTAGAGAAAGGCAGCCTCGCATTCATCCCTTCACCTGTAATCACTCGATATCATTATCACACACATCGTGTTGTATAGCCGTAGGATCTTTTGAAGCTGGTTAATACAGCATCGGGAGAAAAAGCCACCACAAATGACAGCGGCAATACCAACTGCTCCCTTTTTTTGTGATTCCCAATGCGTTGAGATTTACATTGCTTATTTGAAACCCTATGCATAGAGAGCTGGGGGTGCATACCCAGTAAGTACCGTAGCTGACAAGGGTTTCTGCAGTACAGTACATTTAACCACACAAGATAAGGTACTCTACTAATAGCTCATAATACTTCGCTACTCGTACAGCACAGCTTGATCAATATGTGACAACAAGTAGCTGGCAGCAGCAGCTGTGAAAAAGCTCTTGTGCTGTTACTCTGCTTGGTCAGTGGGGGTAATAGCTGCAACAATGGCAGTACCTTACATACCATAGCTTCTGCCCTACCGATACAGCCTTTACACCCTGTAAACCTACACAGCACCTTATTCTAAGTGTTTCAGGAACAGAAGAAACCAAATGTTTTTTCTTCCCTTTGAGGAAATTGTCCCAATAGAATTAGACCTGTCGTTTTTACAAACAGCGCCGATGTGTGTAACTGTATTACTCCCGGTGCTGACAGCCGTTGTGCCGGGAGTTGAGGCATCCTTAAGATCGAGATATTCGTGAGCGCGCATCTCTCACGCGTTCAAATTTTCTTGCAAGACCATCAGCCTCAACAGCTCATCAACAACAACTATCACTTCCGGAATAATAAACATTCAATTCTATTACATTATCTACACATCACCTTCACTGATCTCGCGTATAGGCCAATTATATTTGGTCTAGGATAAGGCTACTTCTGTTCCCTTGTCTATCGTACGCCAGCAAAATTCGTCGCGCTGGCTGAACAGGAGAAAGTTGGGGAAACCCAAGGGGTTGCCTATGGATATTCTCCGCTGTCGTCACATGGCCGGTCGCCGTTAGCCAGTCCAACTAATGTCACCACTGGGAGACCGCTGCCTAAAACACCAGGCAAAGTAGGCTCACCATCGGGTGTTGCGAATCCTAGTGTAGATGGATATTCCCCTACGCCCCCCGGGGCCACCTCATCACCCTCGCAATCACGCAAACCTTCAACTGCTTCCAACGCCTTGTCCACTCGTTCATTCGAGTTTGCTCCTCATCGTTCTCCCCTTCAGAAGCTTGAGCTCGAGCTGAAACATATTAGCAAGGAGGAAACTGATGCACCTCAATTAGGACGTTCCCTTAGTAAGAAACAAGAAGAGCGCCTCCAGAGAAGTACAACCGTCAATTCAAGGGTTACAAACCGAGGGGGTGCCACTATTGCTACCGCAAGGGAGCATCCTAAGATTGAGGAGGACAACAATCAGCATACTGAGACTGATACTAAGCACCACCATCATCGACACAAAATCGCTGGGATGTTGGGACATCATTCGAAGCATAAGGATGAACTGGATGAGAAGAAGAAGAAGCAAGAGAAGAAGAAACAGGATGAAAAGGATGGCTACTACGATACTCCATCTCGGGCAGACGAATTGGATGAACCACAAACTGTTTACAAGACCCCTCCGGCACCCATCTCTGGACATGACCGTGTTGGTCCGAAGGGCGGTCGTCACAGTCACCATGGGAATCAGTTCCAGCACGTTCGAAAGAAGGACGGCACTGCCGGGAGCCTCGGGGATGTCCGAATTACGCAGGCTCTCGGTGGAGAGGGCGTGTTTGACCCTCGGGTCGTGCATCTGACTTTGGAGGATGTGGAGCTCAATGATACAGCTTCACAGAGTAATAATACAGCTGAAGATAGTGACGGTATGGCCAATTTCTCTTATGGGGATAATTTTTCTTCTATTCCTCCCTTATTTCCTGCTTCGGGGACATCTCCATTTTCTGTCCCCCATATCCGTAATTTTGCGAGTCTTTCCTCTTCGAGAGATCCTCTTGAAGATTTTCCTACTACTTATCATGGCCGTTCTTCTACATCTACTCCCAGTGTTTCTCAAAATTATTCCCATTCTTTCCTTAATTCTCCTCCAATGGATTATCTGGATGGGACAGGGTTGCGCGCATCCGCGGAACCGTTGCCTGGTGCACTTCATATACCACAAGAGCAAACAAAAAAGAAACATGAACTGATAATGTCTTATCTCGAGGCTATTCCTTCTCGCCTAGTTCCAGTCCCTACATCATTCACTCCCCAGTTAAACATCAAATGTGGACCTTTATTGCGATACACAGGCCTGCGTAGAGATGGCACCTCTTCGGAGAATTGCACAGCCAAGGAAGAACGAGAAACTTGGCGTGGCTCAATCATGATTGTTACTACTGATAACCTCTCGGATTATTCGCCACCCCCAGTTATCAGACTATTTGTGCAGCCTGTGCCCGAAGCAGAGATTGGGGAAACCAATGGTGATGCATCAGCAGAGGCAACAACAGTGTCTGCAACCGGAGAGCGCCTTGGCGTTAGGCCCGCTGAGGAGCTCCCCTCAAAGAAAGATATGTCTCGTGATAATCTTTTACTGAGAAACATCGCGACCATTCGTAAAGTGAATGATGGCGAGAAACTCGGGAAGTATAAGGAAGCTGAAGCCATAAAGCTACACGCTGAGAGAGGGGTAACGTTTTGGAGGTTCACGGTTGAGGTTGAATTGGGTGACGAACAGACTAGGATTGCGTATCGTATTAATCATGGCCCATCAATCGCATTTTGGGTACCTGCCCGAGGACAGACCATGAACATAATGTTCCACAGTTGTAACGGATTTAGTTTGAGTGTTAATCCAGATGACTTTTGTGGACCAGATCCTCTCTGGAGGGATGTTCTTCGAGAGCACCGGGAAAAGCCATTCCACGTAATGCTTGGAGGTGGAGATCAGAGTATGTTATCAGACCCTTCGAGAAAAGCTTCAGATCCGGGATTCGCCCAACTGGTATCTGTATTATTGGCCGCTGTTTCAGTACTGACATAATTCTCTGCAAGTTTACAACGATGCTGTGTCTAAAAAGACGGAGCATTTTAAAGCATGGTTAGAAATAAAGACACCATTCATCAAGTCTTCACACGAGTTCACACTGGAAATGGCCAGGGAACTTGAGGATTTCTACCTGGAACGATACAGTAAGAGTCTTTCGCAAATTGTCCTTTTAACCTTAAATTTAATTCTTCATCAGGCATGTGGTTTTCCCAAGGCCTTTTTGGAGTAGCAAATGCACAGATTCCAATGGTAAATATTTGGGATGACCACGATATTATCGATGGATTCGGATCCTATCCCCACCATTTCAATCGCTGCCCTGTATTCACCGGGCTTGGTGCAGTCGCTTTTAAGTACTATATGCTCTTCCAACATCAGAGCATAGTAGACGAAAAAGAGGAGCATGAGCCTAGTTGGGTTTTAGGATGCGCTCCAGGTCCTTATATCACAGAGCTTAGCAGAAGCTGTTTCATGTTTCTAGGAAGAAAAGTCGCATTCTTGGGTTTGGACTGTCGGACTGAGCGAATGGTAAGATCAGACAGGCTGTCATCACTTAGTGTTGACTAACTTTTGATATAGCGAGATCTCGTACTGTCAGCAGAGAGCTACACTCTGGTGTTTGATCGACTGACCAAGGAGGTTGTTGCTGGGGAAACCAAACATTTGATTGTGCTCCTAGGAGTTCCGATTGCATATCCACGACTCGTGTGGCTGGAGAATATCATGACATCGAGGCTTATGGATCCTCTGAAGGCTCTCGGGCGTATGGGGTATCTTGGAGGATTCCTCAACAACTTTGACGGCGGCGTTGAGCTTCTCGATGATCTTGATGACCATTGGACGGCTAAAAATCATAAAGCCGAAAGAAATTGGGTTTGTTTTCGTTGATATCCGTTATAAGGGTGATTGTCTAACTTGATTTAGTTTATTGAAAGGCTCCAAGAGTTCGCCGCTGAGAAGTCTGTACGAATTACGATCCTTGGGTGAGTCCTTTCGGCTGAAATTGTCTATTCATTGAAGAATTATGCTAACGAGTGATAGTGGTGACGTCCATCTCGCTGGAATTGGTCAATTTTATTCGAATCCTAAACTCCATATTCCTCGGGAGAATGATCACCGGTACATGCCGAATGTCATTTCCTCCGCAATTGTGAACACTCCACCACCTAATGGTAAGTCACCCTGAGTCTCATACACACGGTAGAAACTAATCATATGGTATTCTAGCAATGGCGGACGTTCTCAACAAGCGAAACAGAGTTCACCACCTCAATCACCAAACAGACGAAGACATGTACCCTATCTTCGACACAGACGTTGACGGCAAGCCCCGAAACAACAAGCGGCTTTTACCAAGTATGCCCCCTACTAATCTTTATGAACGAATGTGCTAACAATCTCTAGGACGCAACTACGCTATAATGCGCGAATACTCCGCCACCGAAGCCTCGCTCAGCAAAAGCTCCGAATCAACCGTCAAGCGCTCCACCTTCTCCAAGATCAAGAAGGCCACCTTTGGCACCAGCAAGTCCAACAAGTTGGACCCAGTGGCAAACGTAGCGGTAGCAGGCATGGACGGCGTAAACGTGAGCAGTCCGAAAGTAGCTGCTGATGGGTTTGGCAGGGACACGCTGGACGTGGTGTTGAGAATGGAGGTTGACCAGAAGGATCCTGCGGGTACTACGAAGTCGTACAGACATCTTGTCCCCGCGCTGAAGTATGAGGGGGATGCAGCGGGTGGGGGCATGCATGGCGAGGGCGGGGGTGGAGGGTGGATTTGAGCGGGTGGTGGCTCTTTGGTTTGGTGGGCGGGTGCAGGCGTGGGTAATAATAATACAGGAAGGGGAGTGTGGGCGGAACGGAATGGATGATAAACCATGATTTGGAAACTGTTTGTACTCTTTCCTTTTTTTCTTCTTTTTCTCTTAATTATATTTTTGCATGAGATGACTGGTTTTTGTTATTCGCTCTTTGGTTAACCTTATTGCTTAATCCACCTGACTGAGAAAATGAGAGGGGAGTAAACGTTGATTTGTGTTTTTTTTTTCTTTTTTTTCTTTTGTTTATGTTTATGCATGCTTGCACAGTACTGTACTGTACGATTATCATGCCTTGGATTTTTCTTTTTTGAGAATGTGTTTTTGATGGGTGAGTATTGTCCTGGATGCATGCATGGGTGGGTGGCGGGAAAAGTACTGTAGTTGGGTAATGATAATTGAAATTGATATATATCAAGTTAAGCTTTGCCGACGATATACATTGCGATGGAGGATTACGAGTAGTTTTCGGGGAGGTGAGTTTGGTGAGGCGATGTAAAATGTAATGGCGAGTGAGGGGTAATGACAATTCAGGATCTACAGTACTGTATACTGTACGGCCTGTGCAATTTATGAGATGGGGCCAGGGAGCTATGATAGACTACAAGGAAGTGGAGGTTTTTGTTGGGTATATATGGGGGATAAGTGTAGTGTAGTGTAGTGTAGTGTAGTGTACTGTGGGCGGTAGGGATTTGGAGGGGTTGGTGTACTGTAGCGTGTTGATTTTTTTTTTTTACAGTAAGTTCTTGGATTTATTTGTAAATACAGGAAAATCCTGGCATGCACCCTAAGGTATGGCCTAGAAAACCCTTTCAAAAACAAAAGAAACTTCAACCCCCAAAATAAAACAAATAAACGATAAAGAATCAATAACATCCATCATAAACCCTATGGCTAAAAACATTATCTTTTAGGAACCCAAATTAGAACCTCTCGTAAAAGGAAATCCTCCCAGCCCCCCCCCCCACCGGGAAATTCACCAAATTCTTAGAAATAAACAAAGAAAACTTCTTAAGTGAAATCTTCCCTGCTTCATTTTCCTTCCATAGGGCCGAGTACTGTAGCGTGTTGAAGATGGTGGTAAATATAACTGGGGGTGTTGCTTTCTCAAAAAAAAAAAAAAAAAAAAAACAGTTACGCATCCCCCGTTCAAGGCACAATTGAATATTCCGAGTACACATCTTGCCATGTAGCTATGGACCATTCGTGACTTCCACGAACATCTCGGTATTAAAAAAAAAAAAAAAATTTCCAATTGAAGTTTTCTTACTCTGTCACGCGTTATCCACACAACGACAAACCAACAAATTACCATACAGTAAACATGCCCTAATGACAAGCAACACTCTTCGCAGCTCCGGAGCCCCCCCAAATCGTGTATCCAATAGCAGACCCTACAGCCACAGAAATCATGACCCAGCCATTATACGTCATGAACAGCAACCTAAATCCCCGCCCCACTCTCTAATTAGCCCTGCTTCTCATCCTTATAGTGGGGGGAAGAAAAAAAAATAAAAATAGTTGCTCACATGATAAAAAAACTGTAAAAAACCTGCACCCCGTAAAACACCGCCTTCCCGAGCCTTCCGCTCCTCCTCCTCATCCTTTCAACCTCGCCTGCACTTGCTACTGAGGCTCCGCTACGTCCTGGAAGTAATGAGCTCGCTTCTTGGCCTTTTTTGAAGAGTCATTGAAGTGGTCTTTTCATGCCCGCACGGCGGGAGTGGAGAGAGAATGAAGGGGGGAAGGAGGGGAGGGAAAGTACTCATAGCCAACGCCCTATCGGCACGCGCTTCATAGCGCCTGGCCAACTCGCGCACGAATTCGTAACCGGCGGAGAGGGCGATTACAGCTAGTAGGGAGAGGATGAGCGTCGTTGTGTTGCGGACGTGCCAGCTGCGGAATACCAGGCAGAGATCTTGGGTTGACCAGGTGAATAGCCTGTTTTTTTTTGTAAACGGTTGGTAAGTGTGCTTGGAGGGGGGGGAGGAGCAGGAGGGAGGGAGGAAGCATACATGCTCATTTGACACTTGTGCTGTTCCGGAGGTGTGTGCATGTCGTGGTTTGCATGCATCATGTGGGTGTGGTGGTCGTGGGTTGAGTGGTCCATTTTGATTTTGATTTTTCTTTTTGATTTTGATTTGTTTGGATATTGGTGGGTTTTGTTTGGGGTGGAAGGAAAGGGATTGTCAGGGATGCGATTTCTCAGATATGATATTGTATCCGCATTGTGTTGTGCGAATTATTGTGGATAAGATCGGACGCGAGCCGGGTAGGTGAGAAGTGCGCGCAAAGCGATTCGGTCACTGGTTTGGGTTCCGGGGCTTGTGATTTTACTTCTTCTACTTGTACAAGTACGAGTCTGGTAACAAAAGAAACCGCTCCCTTGGCTTGGCACTCACTCGCAACTTCAGCAACTACCACCGTATTGATAAGATGAAAGGAGATATAGACATACGAAGGATAGAAAGAAAATATTACATGATGGAGTTTTTTTTTACAAACTACCAGTGGGTTTGCATGCCTTTACTCTCCTTTAACTCCTTCGTCCTCTTAGGCATGCTATCAATGGGTTCAAATCTGAAGGCTGTAGCTTATCCCACTCTTCTTGGGTTGCCTGCTGCATCTCAGAAACAGTCCCAGGGAACCTTGCTCACCCTTTTATACACTGTTTTATGGTCCTCTATCCATGGTCTATTGGATTGAGGTCTGGCGATTGAGTTGGTCTTTAATGTAACGGGATAACAAACTCTCTTTTGGGCTCCACCAGTACATGCTTGGTCCCATGCCACGGTGTTGCATCTTCCACATACTCTCCAGTGGTAGATGCCGTATACCCTTTCTCACCCCGAAAGGCTGGGGCTACTACAGGAAGAGTTCGTTGACGATTGATGGCTTGGTATGCGGGGGGGGCGGTTTCTTTTGTTACCAAGATCGTACGTACTGTATTCAATTGTAGTACCGCATTATCTGGTGAGGGTCGTTTTCAAGCTAGGAGGTCAAAAGAAAGTGTGGCTCAACATCCGAGCTCGTTTGAGGAGAGAGTAGCCTTTAGAGGTAGGATTTTCACAAATTTTTGCCACAGGGTGCAGTTTTCGAGACCTTTGCCAGTCATTTAAAGGAAAGAACCACCCGGAAAGGCTACTCTGTGGAAAATCCTGAGTAATATTTTATTTTGACATCTTAGCGTGAAAACGACCTTCACCAGATAATGCGGTAATAAGACTTGAATGCTACCGGTATTGTAGCTATCGCTACCTTTAATGGTACTCGCCCAGTACAGGAGGCAGGCAGGGCTTGAAAGCGTCAGGCTCCCGTACCACAGCTCCTCCAAGCTTTATCATACCTCGTACCAATAGTACCGTACCGTACGAGGCTAACCTGGGTATCTCACGCCTAACACGAGTCGATGGATGCACCTGTCCACTCCATCCTGGCTTACTAACTATTGTAACTACTATGATCTGATAGGAATCCCATTCCATCCCATTTCGTGCAACACAGTAGCAAACTAGGCATTCTCTGTAATCAAACAAACCCGGCTAATCGCGGCTACATTACCCATCCCATATCCCAGACTTCCACACAGGCAGTTCATTACCGTACGGTAGTGTTATTAATACAACAGTAATAGTAATAGTAATTGAGATGGAGGGAGGAAAGGAGGGGTCGATGTATGCAGTACATCACATCACCTGTTTCTCTCTCTCTTTCTGGGGCAGTACAAGTACACGGCCAACACGACTTGAAATTCACCCCCCAACTCCAATTTCCTATCCTAATCCTCCATTCCCACGGGCTGCGGGTAATACACTCCCCCCTCCCATACAAGTGAACCCCCACAAACCCAATTTCAATTCAATTCAAGCCCCCCTCACAGCAGCCGGCGCCGCCGTCGCCATGCCTCCGCAAGCAGCACACCTTCTCAGCTCCTCACTCTCCTTAAACTTATTCACAGCCTCTTTAATCTGCGTGCCCAAATTCGTGCAGTGAAACGCCGCTTCGTGTACCACGGCTTTACAATCCGGGCAATACCAGCGTAGTCGATCGAGACTTTCAGCCGGTCTTTTCTGCTCAATTACGATGCCGACCTACACCCCCCATCCATCCATCCATCCATTAACCCCACTCACTCACTCACTCCGTGCAATTCGTAACAATGGAGAGGGGAGCGGGGAGGGGAAAATACAGTATCGGCAAACCGCACAGGATTATGCGGAGTATTTGCTGCTCATAATTAGCAAGAAAGAAATGAGTGAAAAGGGGGGGGGATGCGGAGCATACGGGGTAGTAAGAACATTTCGCCCTCTTCAATGTGTATGTCTTTAAATGTGCCGTCGGTTTCTACCACTTTTAGTAGCATCCCGCCCTTATATTGGTAGAACCATTCTGGAGTCTCGTTGATGTGGTAGTCGTTTCGGGCGTTGGGGCCTCCGACGATCTAGCCCTACAGTTAGTGGGATGTTGCCGAGGGAATTGAGGGGTATTGATGGGGGGAGAGAGATGCCATGACAGTCATGTGCTCATCGTAGACGCAGTAGTTGTTTATGGGGGGTTGGAGGAGGTGGGTGTTTTCTTTGAGCCTTTGAGATGGGTATTAGTTTGATTAGAGAAGATAGGAAGGGGGGGAGGAAGGGAACCATTTTGGAATGTTCAGTGGGGTTGGAAGGGACATTCTGTTTGGTGGAGGTTGGAGGTTAGAGGCTGTAGTTTGAGTCTTGTGTTTATCGTGAAAGGTTGTTTCAATGAAAGTCTAGGAACGTCTGTTGCTGGTGTAATTGATAGTTGATTGATAAAACCGGCCTGCCCTACTATCGTTCCATAACTTATCTCATCTGATATCATCGTCCTTATCGCCCCGAACCGGGTAACACAAACCCACCGCCACTCCTTCCCTAACTCATTCCCTCATCCCACCATACTATCTACCCACGAACAAAAACACCAACCACCCCCCTCCCCAAAAATGTCCCTCCCCTTCCACACCACCAAAAACTTCGCCCTCCGCCAAAGCCTAAAATCCCAAGCCCTGGTCAACACCAAAATCCTGAACAACCCAATGCACCCCCTCCACTCCCAAATCCAGGCAAAATTCCACGACCCAACACTCCCCTCCAAGCTCGTGGTAAACTTCACCGCGGGGAAAAACGTATCCAAAAAGGCCGTTGTCCGGAGCCACGCGCGGAGACGAACACGTGTGGCGGTGATTGAAGCGCTGAGGGTGCGCGGGTATGATCGCGAGGGGCAGCCAATTAGGGGAGGTGGGAGGGATAGGGCCGTCACGGGCAGTTTGACTTGGTTTCCGACTTTTGAGTGTGTTACTGCCGATTGGAAGGTGTTGAAGGAGGAGGTTAGGGAGGCGGTGGAGGAGTGGTTGAGGTTTAGGGAGAGGGCGGGGGTGAAGGCGCAGGGGCAGGCGCAAGGGAAAGGGAAAGGGAAAGGGAAAGGGAAAGGGAAAGGGCGAGGGCAAGGAAGGGGGGATGGGAGGGCTAGGGAACCGGAGAAGAAAACGATAGAGTGAGGCCCGCACGGGACTTTTTAGGAGAATTGCTGTCACGTTGGCGAGGGATGGTCCGGAGAACGAAGAAAGTCGGGGAGGAGGAGGAGGAGGAACCCGTCAAGAGAGAGGTGCTGTGTAGGAGGGCGAGTGGTGAGCGAGTTCCTGGAAATGCTGAGAAGGGAAGGGAGAGAGAGAGAGTCCCGTGAATGAGAACGGGAATTGAGTGTTTGATGAGTTATCGTAGACTATGATATAACTCAATGATGTGCTGCCATATATATGTCAAATCAATGGTTGTAAGTATGTAACTTAAAGTAACTTTGCTAAGTATCGAGCCCCGGCCGTAACGTTACGGTACGGTATCTCTCAGCTCCTACTATCATTCCTTGCCTCGAAACAACTCACCCACGTATCATACGGCAGTAAATGATACTGCTTACTTCAACATACACTCTCCCAACATGCCCTGAATAACCCACAGCGAGAGCATAGCTTATGAGAATGCAGCTAAAAGATATATTGACAATAAGCATGCCCGGTACTTGAATTTTGGTGCGAGAACATCAAGTATTATCCAACCTTACACTACAGTAGGTAAGTGCTAGTTTCACTGCATTTCTCTACAGAATCTCATCTCATATCTTTTCATTTTCAATATATGGGCACAGAATTTCACTTCTCCACAGGCCAGTCGATATCTCTCTCCAGCACGGATATCCACACGTAAAAACGAGAAAAAGGAAAAGGCACGTATAGAACCAACTCAATCACATCGACCGTATTCCCAAATTGAGACCTGATCTCAGGAATTCTATTATTTTTGTTTGGGCGAATGCTCAAACACCGAACCTCACCGTGGCCATTTTTTGCGCCAAGGAAAAAAATATTCCCTTCCTGAAATAGATAAAAGAAAAAGAAGGAAAAAAAAAGATCATACAAGTGAAACGTTTTTTATTGGAACCCCTCCGCCTAACAGAACGCAACGCACTTAAATGTTGGAAGGATACAGCATAATACGAAGAGTAGCACCGAAAGACTTAGGGGGGAGGTTGTGGCGGAATCTGGGGAGATCATCGGCATTAGTTACAGTTCCCTAAGGTAGTAAATCTGTGAAGAGTAGATGGGTATTACTTAGCGCGAACAACCCCACTGTTTCCGTGCGGCCTGGTAACCTTTCCCCAGATGACCTTCGAACATGTCAGCTTGTGAGCTCCCAATTAAAACCCATTGAGTGAACATACCCTGATCGAAGAACCACGGACCTCGCGCGAGGCTCTATAGACGAACGCAATCTTCTTTCCTACACCCCGAACTATTAGCAGGCGCCAAAAGCTGCGGTATATCGGACCTGACAAACCTAGGTAGAAGGAAGCATCTTTAGGGGTGTCTACACCCTCAATCTTAACAAGAGAGGTGTTGGGGTTGGTGTTGCGCTTTCCCCTCTGGTAAGAGAGATGTCTTGCCTATTTCCTCCAGGCACATATTAGCCTCCGATCCCATCCACTCATTTGCGAGCATTGTTTCCTCCATCAATTCGTCCAGCATTCGGTCCTCCCATTGAATCCTTTAAAGCAATTCATATTCCCAGCCATCCTCCCGGATCAACTCCATAACCCCCAAGCCAGACACTCAACCCCACCACCTCCACAGCATTGAAGTCCCAAAATCTCGAAAATCGACCGATCAAAGAAAAACGAGAAAGAAAAAAAGAGCTGAAATGGCGGAAAACGATGATCTCTTACCTTAACGTAGACTAAACCCCAGTTAGTACAATACCAAAAACCCAAAAGTGCTCATTTCCAAAGTAAAAGATAAAAACTCACGTCTGTGGCTTGATTCAGGCATTTTATCCTATTCAATCGAGAATTTTTTTTCCAGGTCAACACTTTCCTGCCGGGCACAGAAAAAAAAACTGAAAAGTCGAGGAGTAGGTGGGGACCACTTACTGCTTGGGAAATACTGTTCGGTTAGTATTGGCGGTGGAAGTGGGTGTCGTTGTCGTTGAGTGGTGTTCGTCGTTAATTTCACGATTATTTGGTTAGACGTTGTGTGTTTGTGTGTGTGTGGCCATGGGGCGGTTAGGGTTGTTTTGTGGGGTGGTGGGACCATGGCGAGAGCAGTCACGGAATTTTATGATTTTGGTTGTTGGTTAGGGAGTTGACCTGCTTCCCTGTTGCTTTTCACTGGGGGGTTATTGGTGAGAGCTTCGGTTACTTAATCTGTTTGGTTTGACGGGATGCATAACTGCTGCATTTGTATTTTTAGACTTCCAGTGTCTGTTTGCAAATTTGTTGTTAATGCATTTGCTTTGGCTGGGAGGCTTGATCCTTTGAAAATCAATGTCACGTGGTCAATATTAAGCAAGAGGCAGGCAGCTTGTGGGAGTGTGTTCATCACAGCGGTGATTATTCTAACCTATCGTACATTACAGTAATGGAGATTATGTATCCCTCTGGTCAGAGAGTTCTGACCCTTCAATACCGAAACCCCTCGATCGCTCACACCAAACGCCATAACAAGAATTTGATACACATTTCCAAAGCAAAAGTACCCCTCCATAGAAGCAAAACTAAAGCACAATAGAAGCATCATCTAATATCCTTCTGTGAATCCCAAAACTCATGTCGTCGGCCTTAAGTGAGGTATGGCGGGCGCATCAGTCGTAACTGTGACACCTTCCTTCCATTGCTTCTTGACCTGTTCCACGATATCGATCTTCGCGATCAAGTACTCTCCCGAGGATATCTCAAAGGTCTTTTTCTGCATGTTTGTCTCCGCTGAGCCGGCCACAGGCTCATCTCCGTTCATTAACACCGCTTCCTCATCTCCCTGAGCCTGTGCACTTCTCCCATTGGAGCTTTCTTGTGAAGTAGAATATCTTCGAGTCTCCCCTCGCTCCTCACTGTCCAAATCTTGCGGTGGCTGTCGGCCTTCTTCGATCCGAACACTCTCAATATCGTGATCATTCTTCACAGCGATGACTGTGAGCATTACTAGTTGCAGAAATAGTATGGCGAAATCCATATACACCAGCCGCCATTTCGATATTGGACCCTCTACAAGTACCCAAATTAGAAAGAGAACCACTCCCAAGGGTAAGAAGCCTGATCTTACCCTGCCCAATGAAATCTATTATCAGCCCGCCATGCAAATAACCGTTTGTAAGCTCCCCGGCGCTAGGTGCAGATGCGATGATATGCCACAGAAAACAAAAACCCCCGGAGCCAAACAGAGCAATGATATCCGATCTCTTCTGCGGTACCATAGGAAGGCCCGTGGGTTTCGGGGTGAGGTAGTTCATCTGAATAGCGCATCGAAGGAAGAATCTAAAAAAGCTACAGCTATTACTCCCAAGCATCCGGTCAGCACACGTCTAATCCAGAGACAACGGGAGAGAGAGAATTGACAGCACTCACTCTAGGTAATACAGATAGCCAAAGTAACAATAAGTAATCCGATCTAAATTCCGCCACAGGTGGTCGAGGAACTCCGATCGTTTATAACGTAGAATCTTCCAATAGCGGTCGTGATTTCGTTCCTGGTCCTCCTCCTCCGGTTGAGTGGCAGTAGGGGCCTGTCGGTCTCCAGCATCGCTCATTGAATCATATGAAGGAAGAGACTCTGTGTGGAGGACAGAGAGTAGCTTTTATAATTTATTTTTTCTCTGGCGGGGGATATTGGTGGGGCAGTTGGTTGTTGGTTTGTTGGGATGGTTACTATGCGGCAAAAGCTGCGGAAGGTCGACGTTTTTGCTGAATACCAGTAGTGTTTATCAAAATTGGATGTTCCCTGAGATCGGCTTGGCTCAGCCTTAACTTTTGTCAGCAACGGACGAGTGATCTGGTGGCGGAATTCTTCAGAACGCCCCTATGGCACTTTGAGTTCGAGATGAGGGGTGGTTTATTAGTGGTTGAACTTGGGTCTTAGAAACTCTTGTGTCTGCAAAAAATATTTTCAGCCTTGGCCACCAATTCCCCTCGTTGCTACTGTCCTAATTAGTGGCGGTTGCATCGAGGTACGGGTTCAAGGCTGGATGTCGCGCATTTAGGGTTAGGTGAAACTCCAGAACGCGACACGCACTTGTGAAAACGCGTTTCCCCAAGGTTTGCTCCGCTTATCACTTTCACTGCCATTCGTCAACCACACACCCTTCCCATCCTTACCTTCAGTTTTCATACCCTCTTTCATCTATACCCAATCTCTGATCATGGCTTCCTTCTTTGACGTAGCAGGTCGTAGAGCCGCCGCGGCCGCTGCACAGAGTTCAGCCGTCCCTACAACTAAAGCAAAAGACCCTAATAGACCAGTTCCTTGGGTTGAGAAATAGTGGGTTCCCTACTCTAGCTATTTCATTCAAATTATTGACGATATCTAACTACTACACAGCCGTCCTAAAAATCTTAATGATGTCTCTGCTCAAGACCACACCATTTCTGTCCTCAAGCGCACTCTACAATCCTCCAATGTTTGTTCACCTGAGGTACTTGATATGCTATTTAATTGGCTGACCATTAAAACAATTAGCTCCCCCACATGCTCTTCTACGGCCCTCCAGGCACCGGAAAAACCTCCACAGTCCTTGCTCTAGCAAAAGAACTCTACGGGTGAGAACCCCCTCCTTCACTATCATCATGACAAATTCTCTAACAACATTCCCCCTTCCAGACCAGAACTAATGAAAACCCGAGTCTTGGAACTCAATGCCTCGGACGAGCGCGGCATCTCCATCGTGCGGGAAAAAGTCAAAAACTTTGCCCGTATCACCGTCTCCAACGCCAGTTCCGCCCAATCCTCCAACTACCCATGTCCCCCATACAAAATCATCATCCTGGACGAGGCAGACTCCATGACCCAGGACGCCCAATCCGCGCTCAGACGAACGATGGAGACGTACAGCAAGATCACTAGATTCTGCTTGATCTGCAACTACGTTACCAGGATCATTGACCCACTTGCGTCCAGGTGCTCCAAGTTCCGCTTCAAGCCGCTGGACGAGGAGAACGCCCGGTCGCGGCTGGAGGAGATTGCCAGAGCCGAGAACGTAGAGTATGAAGATGGGGTTATCGATGCGCTGATTAAAGTCTCTGAGGGGGACTTGAGGAAGGCGATCACGTACTTGCAGTCTGCGGCTAGATTGCATAATCCGATTATCCAGCCTAAGGATAAGAAAGTTGACATGGAAGGGGATGAAGAGATGGAGGATGAGGAGGAGGAGGAGGAGGAGGGTGATGACAACGAAAACCACACCAAACTCGACCTCGATAGCAAGAAAATCACCGTCAAATCCGTTCAGGAAATTGCGGGCGTAATACCAGACCAGACGATCGATGGCCTATTCTCCGCCTGCGAATCAAAGAAGGGGAAAAACGCATACTCGGAGATATCAACGATTGTTCAGAATATTGTTGCGGACGGGTGGAGTGCTAGTCAAGTGGTTTTACAGGTAATTTATATCCTCTCAACAAGTGATAAGGTCCACTGCTAATGATTGTTACGTTGAAGCTATATAACAAATTCGTATTCAACGACACTATCACCGCTGAACAGAAGAATGATATTGTCCTCATATTCTCCGAGGTGGATAAGCGCCTCGCGGACGGGTCGGATGAGCACTTGCAGATCTTGGATCTTGCGCTGAGGATTGGGGAGGTTTTGGCTAAGGGTTAAATTGATAAATTTTCGGATTTTCATTGAGCTTGATGTGTTGTGCTGTGATATAGGCTTTGTTTTCTTTTTTTTTCTTTTTCTTCCCCTTTACGAATTGTATTTTAGAGATGGGGGGTTAGGTAGGTAATGAATGAGCATAGCTATGAATTTTCCCATTTTTGTTTTTTCCCAAAGGCACTGAGATGTTGATGTTTACATGGGGTTGTTTGAAATGTTTGCTATTTTTTTTTTCTTTTCTTCAAATTATGAATTCATACTTGCTCGATATCACTTGTCAATTGAAATCTTCACAGTTCCCGTTCACTGTTCACAATCACAAGTGCAAGTTGGTAGAACGAGAATGGTATTTATACTTTATGCCCCCACAAAACAAAGAAAATCTATCACCCTCCACCTGGTAAATTTTTTTCTTTTTTTTAATACAACCCCCACTATACCCCTCCATCCATCTATCAACATATATAGATGGAGGTCGCCAATACCAAAGACCAAGGCTAAGACTCAATAACCTGCGCCCCCTCATATGCCGGTTCCAGCAATTCATATCTACACGTGATGCCCTCCTGCTTAAACCTGGCCGTGATTACTTTAGCGATATGTTCAAAGTTGTGGATTGCGAGTGCTAATATCGTAGGCCCTGCGCCAGAGAGGCAGATTCCGAGAAGACCCGGGTGGGATTGGGGTGTCACGGAGGCGAGGATTTCGGGGAGGCCGGGAATCTGTAAAAAGAAGGGGGAGCTTGTTAGTGGGGGAGGGGAGGGAGAGAAGGGGGGGGGGAGGAGGGGAAGGTACGAGGTGTTTGCGGTATGGCTGATGGACTTTATCTTGCATTGCTTGGAAGATTAATTCTGCGTCGGGAGGGGAGCGGGTTAGTGCTGTGGTTAGGACTGCGAGTCTTTGGAGGTTGAAGATCTATTTCCTCTCATTAGCTCGTCATCCCAGTAAAAGTAGAGTGCGAGTGGGGACAGACTAAATCCTTCTTCGAATAAACCTCCGGCAAAACCCCTCTCGCCGTCGCCGTCGATACTTCGAAATCAGGAATGATGGCGACAGCCTTAACCTCCTTCGCCCATCCAAACTTGATATAATGTCCAATACCAACCGGTGGCTCCGGCGGCCTCAACCCAGTGTCTACACCGCCGGCAGGTTCAGGGAGCACTTCTGCGAGGGGGATCTCCTTCCTCTCCATATCGACGGGGTCCAATTCCCTAAGATAGCTCCCCACGAACCCGCCCATCATGGCCGCCATGACGTTATCTGGATGTCGCTCGATCATGAGACAGTAGTCCATCATGCGGTCCTTGCTAAGGCCTAGTTTTCCAACTGCGTTGCCCAGAAGCACGCCCGCTACGACTGCCGCGCCGGAGGAGCCCAGGCCCCGACCGAGTGGGATGGGATTGACGATGTGCACGTGTGTGCTCGCTGGGAATGTGCGCTGGTCGTGGCATTTCAGGACGTAGAGAGCCGTGCGCGTTACCAGGTTTGCGTCTGCGTTGAGTGGGACGTGTGCGGCGCCTTCGCCCTCGTAAGTGATTTTGCAGTTTAGAGGGTGGGTGGTTGTAGTATCGGTGGTGGTGGTTACCTGGAGGGTAAGCCAGATGGAGAGAGAAAGGCCGACGACGTCAAAGCCGGGACCTGTGGCCGGTTGTTGTTGTTAGTTATGCTGTATGTACGTAGCACGCAATTGTGCTGCCAGGTGGTGGTAAAATGATTGTAACGAACCAATATTAGCGGAAGAACAGGGGACCTCTGTTTTTAATTAACTGTTAGTTATTTACTTCTTCTCGTAGCACGTCAAAGGTTATAGGATGAGACGGAGACTTACTGATAGTAATCATTTTTGGAAACCTTTTTCTGTTTTTCTCTACCAATTATTAGTTTTTGTGTAGTGAGAGTGCAGAGGTTTCTTGTACCCCTGGGTTATGGAGTTCCAAGAGGGAGGGAGCAGATCAGAGAGAAAGGGAGGAGAGCAATGTGTGTGAGCAAGGTTTGCTCGGTTGGAACACTGAACCTGGGCGCGGGATGGTGGGGTGTTGGTGGGGCTTCAAATTTTTTTTTGGAATCGCTGAGTCACGCTATGGCTCTTTGCTTTAAGCTTAATTGAACCTCTTGACTGATGCTATCTCGTAAGAATGTTATGTATGTGGGGTACCATACTTCCAGTACCTTACTGATTCTCACTCTTTATGGCCTGCGATCATTTTTGGACATTTTAGGTTGCTTTTTGCACGGGGTAATCCAGAGGTGATCTGAAGACATCCTTCTTTCCATCATATCTTCTCACTCGTCACTTATTATCCGCCATGAAAATTAATATCGTACTTGCCTCCCCTAAGAGATAATCACACTCCTACAAAGCCTTTGAAACCAAATTTGATTGAATAAATGATATCCTTACAGCTTATCCCAAACGCCCAGAGTTTTCTAATTTGGTACAACATATTGCCCACAATCTCGTCTAGAGAAGTAAAAAGAAATTACAGCACACTCCTCCCACTGCTAAGAACACCTGCCTCACCTCAACGATCCCTAAACCTTGCAGTGTAGTGCGCTGCTACTAGAGTGGCGATTCCTCCAATGCCCATACAAACCGCAATGGCATTGACCCCATAGGCTGGTGCTTCAGTGCTTCCTCCTTCCGAGAACTCGGGGCTTTTTCCTGGCTCAAGAATGGAGAATACGATGAAAGACATGAAAGAGCCCACGAATTGGGGAAGACACGAAAATACATTCATGATTCCAAGACTGTATTTTGTCAGTGCCTGGTAGGCTGACTGTGATGCTATGCAGAAGAGGTAACTCACTATACACCTGCAAGGTCACTCGACGTGTGTGATTGGGCCTCTGGATCAGTGACCAATGGAGCGACATCAGCAGAGATCGAAGCCCTGGTCATTTCCATTTCTTGGACATCATGATCAAACTCATTTTGTGCCACAGGATCGTAGGTGCCGCTGCGAGAGCGGTGCCCACTTCCAGAAGGTTCACTGAGCTTATTGATTTCTTCACCCACGATACTGAAAGGCGCCTATAGAAAGTTGTCAGTAAGAAAGATAGAATCGGACACTTTTGTCCCAATTACCCATGTCATCAATGCCCAAGATCTAGGAATTCGTTAGAAAAGGTTAATCAAAATGTAGTATAGAACATCAGATAACTCACACTCCGCTAAATGCAACACAGAATGTTGCAGAACCCACTGTCCCAATGAATATTGTTGTAAGCATGAGAAATGCGTAAGTAATATGACCAAATATCCATGTGTTGGCTAGGTTGGGCTTGTAAGGCGCAATCTTTTCGGAGAACCGTTCCATAGAGCTCACTGGCACAAGGTGCTTTTTGACGTGCTTTCTTGATTCTGGCGAGTCTACCACCCACGGTAATAAAACCGAGGCGATCAAAGACACACAAGAGAAGAGAACCAATGCCATGCTTCCCACTCTGGCAATGTCACCAAGAACATCGTCAGAAGTCTCAAGGTTTTCCCGGGCGGCTGTGTCGTAGCGTTTAAGAACTTCCGCCACAAATGTCGTACTGTAGACCATGAAAGGAAACCAGCCTTCGCGGATGTCAGCTTATACAATCCAAACCCCATCATACAACAAATTGTGCACAGTGGTGCGGGTAGATTACCTATCCAGGCCCAGAAAAGAATCACACACATATCCCATATGCCAGTCGGGAGATGCCACATCGTCTTCCAGATGAGGGCAAAAACTTGAAGCGCACTCGCACCCTCATCAGCTTCACTAGGGGCTCATAGTCAGCACCACAAAATTGAGTTTTCGTTTATTAGTATACCTTCGAGTTATGAGCACTCGCTCTTCTACAGAAAAGCAAGTTATAAGAATGCAAGACATGAGTGAGATAGAAGCAAGTACCATCAGCTGTTTAAACTGAGTATCGCCAATAGTAGTACCAAAGATTGACATAAGGTCGACTGTGCCCCTAAAAATATTTCTTAACTTCTTGATAAAAACCAATAAAAGTAGGTTTGTGCATACGCAAAGTAACCAGCAATATTGCCTATAGCAATCATTCTACTAGCTATTATATTGTCAGCTTTGGCGATATCAGAATCGTCCTAAGGGCTTACCCCAAGCACTTCCGTGCTGTTGCTGAGGAATAGGCAAGGTATCAACGATGAGAGCTCTACAGCAAGCTTGGACTATATATGGCAATCATTATCGATATCTCACGTAAACAACGCAAGATAGCCTACCAGCATTAATAGCAAAATCCACCAAATATATCGATAGGATCGCAAGGAGAATCGTGTAGGTGTTTGCCTGTTAACTGTTAGCTCCTCCCCACACGCTAGTAATTGACAACTTTAGCATGAGTAGAGACGAACCGTTTCGCCAGGTGAAAAGAATAGCCCGATGATCTCCTTTGTCCAACCTAGAGAAATTAATGCCGTTGCGACGGCGGCAGCTCCAATCGCCATAACCGGACGTCTCCTCCCTGATTTGCCCAATCAGCTTTTCGCCACAGCTCCGTAGAGATTCCAGAGCATACCAAAACGTGAGCGGGACCTATCGGCAATGACGCCAACAACTGGCTGGGTTATTAGGCCTGACAGAGGACCAATGTTCCATACCAAACTCATTAACGATTTCGTGAGACCAAGCGATAGTAGATAGGGTGAGCAGTCTGTAACAAAAAGCGGAATTCAGTAAACTGCTAAAAGCGCATGGAGAGGTTTTGGGATGCATACAGGCCATTTCGATACCCCACACAAGCTGCACGTTCCAATATGATTAGCACCCGAGCCTCAATTCCAGGGAGCCGTTCCATTTGAGCTGAATGTCGAACTGGGAAAAGCTACCTGAACTCCGGAAAGGCTATGGACGGCAGATGATATGTTAGTACAGCTCATAACATAGTTTACGGGTTCCTGAAACTCCATGCACTATGGTGATCCCAAAAGGGGTTCAGGTCATAATAGGCTAACAAACCACACTGTCAATAGCACCATGCGAACTGGGTCCGATGGGCCTCTAATTTTGGGGGTTCCCGTCCATGTCGCCGCCATAAACAAAAAACCGAGGAATAATTATTCCCGTAAAGGAGTGGTGGTTGTTGCGGTGGCCCTGATGTTAGACTTTAGAACTCCTGGAGGGCGGTAGAGAGCTGTACCGAAACTTGTTTTCCGGAAATCCGTCCACCAAGGGATGTTTCGAAATCTTTCAGAAACAAAAGGGGATTAGAGAGGAAAAAGCGAGAGACGGAGAAATTTATTTGTTGTAACTATTTCAGGGGATACGCCAGTCGGTAGAACTTTGTTGATGAATTTTGATGGGGTATGAAGAAGTAAAGGAAGTCCGGAAACATATCCTACCTACGGTAAGAGGGTTGTAGCTGTGCAACCAAATCAATTATCCCTGGGCTCAAAGTCTGCGTTACCATACTTAAGTAGTTGTAGCTGCGTCATCCTCCAATCTGCCAAGAAATTTCAATATTAATACCGGTAGTATCGTATGAATTGTGCTTTCTAATATACTCGAGTAATGTTGGAGCGAGATAAATTATAAGAACACTAAAACACGCTTATCATAGGACTAAACATTTATTTATTTCCAAGCAGGCTACTGAGCCCTTGAACACGGGTATCACGCTCTTCAATTGCTTAAGCACTAATAACCCTTGATCGAATTTCCAAGACAGGCTGCGAAGATAAACTAATCCGTATGCAGTTGTGATGAGCAAAGCTCAATTGTTGTTCAGACAGAAGGAAAAGACCCTACGACACAAAAGCAGCAGGGACCGCACAAAGGAAAAACCTGAAAAGGAAAAAGGAAAACAAGTAACAGTAACAGTAACAGTAACAGTAAAAAAAAAAAAAAAAAAAAAAAAAAAAAAGTGGTAATTTCTAACATTGAAAACTGGTGATTCCTGGTGATTCGGCCAAGTCGCTGTGATCCAAAAAAGAAATAACACTCGTGCCATGAAATCCATGGACAAGATGTGGTAAAAGTTCCTGGAATTTTTGCGGAAGGTTTTAAAACCATTACATTGAAAAAGGAAAAACTTCTGCTTAGAGCTTATGAGGAGCAGTGCTCTGTACAGGCCATTGGTATCCCCCGAGATCATTAAACTTATATCCGTACGAGGCTGTGAAATCATCCAGAACCGCCGGCCCACGCGAACCTATCAAAGAAGTTAGATCATACGTTAGATTTTAGAGCGCATCGGAACCCACCGTATGGGTATTCCATTGGAATAATCTCCTTGTTCTCGTCGAGGTAATGCAACAGAGGAGTGAAAATTCTCCAACTTGCGTCCAACTCATCATCACGGACAAAGTTAGAGTGGTCACCCTTCAAAGCATCGAGAATAAGTGCCTCGTATGCCTCTGGGATTTTGAGATCACTGAAACGGCGCCTGTAGGTGAGGTCAAGTTCAGTGACTGCAGTTTGCATACTGAGACCAGGCAGCTTCGAGTTCATCTTAATATAGACACTCTCGTTGGGCTGGACACGAATAACAAGCTCATTGCGGGGGATGTCCTTGAAGATACCGCTAGTGACGTCTTTGAATTGGATTCTGATTTCAGTCTTCTGCTCGTTGACGGCTGTTTGGGGGGGATATATTAGCGGAAATTCGCAAATTGTAAATCTCAAGGGATTTTGATATATACCTTTACCAGCCTTCAGGATAAATGGAACGCCGTCCCATCTCTCATTCTTGATATAGACAGCCAGAGCGCAGAAAGTCGGACATCTACTATCCTTAGGAACAGTGTCATCATCCAGATACCCAGGCTTGCTACCATCAAGAGATTTTCCGTATTGGCCAATGATGACGTTCTTGGGCTCAATAGCCGGAATTCCTCGAAGAACTCGGACCTGTAAGATTAGTTAGCAGTAAAATTCCCAGTGACAAAATGATTTCTTCTTTCACCTTTTCATCGCGGATATCCTCAGCGGAAAATGAAATTGGGCGCTCCATCCCAATAATAGTCAATACCTGGAGAAGATCTGATAAGGGTCAGACATTGATAAAACACTCATTATGAATAGGAGACTAACGGTTCTGCATAACATCACGAATGATTCCGAAATCATCGAAGTAACCTCCACGCCCTTCTGTTCCAAAGGGCTCCTTGAAAGTGATCTGATCAAAGAGTAGATATTAGCATTATTATTCAAGATCATAGTTTTTTTCACTACAACCTACCTGGATGTTGTCGATATGGTTTCTATTCCATGTAGCACCAAAGAACTCATTACCGAATCTCAAAATGAGCAAATTTTTAACCATCTCCTTCCCCAGGTAATGATCGATACGGAAAATTTCCTCCTCCCTCCAGTCAGGTTCGAGAGACTTCTGGAGCTCCCTGGAGCTCGGTAAATCTTTACCAAATGGTTTCTCAACCTGTTGAAATTATGAGTCTATTTTCAACCACCATGTTGTTGGGGCTTATCCGGGCCTTACAATAAGTCTTGCAATTCCCCTGTCTGGGTAGCAGTTCTTCTTTAAGTGCTGAGAAACCGTGGTAAAAACACTGGGGGGCAACGCCATGTAAAAAATACGATGATTCTCCGGACGTCCTGCCTCAAGGTCGTCAAGGTGCTCACGAAGCCGCATGAATGATTCGTCTTGGTCGTACTGGCCGGAAACGTAAGAACACTTTTTCAAGAAAGTCTCCAGCTGTTCCTCCATCTCCTTGGTAGGGGTCTTGATGTACGACTTGACTCGGGAAAGATATTCCTTCCGGTCCATTTTCGTTCTTGCATATCCGACTATGTTACAGTCCTGTGGAAGAAAGTTGTTTCTGTGCTGCTCGACGAATCAGCGCTCAATTAGCCCACCCCGCTTAACGAAAAAAGGCAGAAGTAAGGAAGAATGACCAACCAAACCAAAGAGAGCGGGAAACTGTGGTAAGGTATTAGCTTTCACCCCTATTCCTCGACTTCATTCGGACATGTTCTTACAGTCTTCTTCTTAGCCAAGTCACCAGATGCACCGAGGACAATGATTGTGGTGTTTTTTTTGAGTTCGACAGTGCTGTAATCTTATCAGCTCCAATGTCCCACCACATCATCCCACCTCGCATAATTAATCCCCAGAGTAATATGTTTTCTTTTCGTAAATGCGAATGCGGTGCAATTGGCTTTTCGCGCCAACGAAATGTTCAAAGAAAATACTCAAAAGGGTAGACAAAAGCAACAAAAATACCCAGTGATGACGCAAGCGGAGTAAAAAACTCACCCAGGGTTAGCTCCACTGTCGGAATGAATAATAGTGTCTGCCATGTTTTGTCAAGCCACGCTTGTCGAAATATGATGCTTCAAAGTATCGTGGGGTTAGTTTTATTTGCGACCTTAGCAGATTCACTGAGTTGACAAAAGGAGTAGTGTTGGAGAATGAGAGAAAGGATGGAGCGGACGAAAGAGAGATGGAGGGGGAAGAAGAGGGGTTGGAAAGAGGTTTGGGGTCGGCGGGGCAAACTAAAATACTCCGAGCCTCTCTCTGGGCCTTTGGGCTACGGTACGCATTTGTGTTCTCTAGTTACGTTAGGTATAATACCGTTACGAATGGTGCTGTTTACAAACTCCGGCTTTTCGCCGCTGCCGGAGGTGTAGCCAACAACCAGAAACCTCTTTTTTTTCCCCCTCCTTCTCTCTCTCTCTCTCTCTCTCTAATCGGTTACGAAGCCCAGAAGCGGTCATTGGAATCCTCTTTGGCAGGCAAAGACGACCCAACCGTATTCCTTTCAACTTGAAGTTGTCCATGGAACCAACCGTGAACCAGAGTGCATCAATACGGTACAAGATCCCCATTTATTATATTTATTTTTACCGCCTCAACACCAACCACTCCACCTCTTCGTCTCCTGTCTCATATTCCAACAGGATCGTTAGAATACGATACATTTTAGTGTCTAGTTACCCGGCCAAAAATGTTACAAGTTCTGGACTCGTAATGAGAGAAGTAATTATTACCATACCACTCTCCATCCCTTCAAGATACAGCGCTCCATTATATGTTGGACTACTGATAGTATAATATAATATGCAACTTACCCCACGCATCATCTCCTATTTCAATGAGATATCAGGCTTTTGGCCAGTCTGCCCAAAGTAAATTAACCTTTCCAGTTTTTGATTTTACCGTATCTTGGAAGGAATGGGTGGGAATTTACACTGAGAGGAGAAAGAAGAAGAAAAAAAAAACTTTCATTCCTTAGCCTTGAAGAGACGGCTTAGAAGTTAGGGATTATATTGTTAATCCCACCTTTCCTTTCACTGTGTAATCCCATCTACCGTATTCCCATCATCTCCGTGGAACAGTATGATACCAACCGGTTGTCCTCTAACAAGGGCTAAGCCTGCGGTTGAGCTCCTTCCAGAACACACACCCCAGTTGCTTCACGTTGTTGCTACAAAAGGGATCCCGGTTCAACCATTGACTTCTCTCTCCCTAGGTTACTGGCTAGTGATAATTGTGTAGAGAGGAATGAGGTTCAGATTAATTGTTTATGATGAAACTACTCCACTGCAAATGACTTCTGATATGGATAAATGCTGCGATGCCAGGAGATGTGGAATATGTTTGTGGTAGTGGTTGTCCACAGTGCACATATCCTTTAAATTTCAATTCCGTCTGCAACATTATGGTGGGAGTTGGTAATGCGAGAAGCCGGTTCCCCCCCTCAGACATTATTTTCTCTAGATAGGCCTTTGCATTGCATCCGCATCTATGATACCCAGAAATCTCCCAATATAACTGGTTAGGATAGAGTAAGTACTAGCAAGCGACCGGTTTGTAATAAATTGATGTACAGGAATGACGACGGTGGGGGGCATACCACAAAAAGGCTAAATTCAGGCAGCATCAACATTGCATGAGGCGTTTGGTTACAGCAGGCAGCATGTTGGGCTTTTTTCATTTTTTGCACTTCTACAAGTAACGTCGGTGACCGGGTAACTGAACACCCCCGTGATATTGAATACTCTCCCCAAAGGCATAAAAATAAGGATATCTCTACAGCCTGAAAATGCAACCGGGGAAAAAGTATATGTAAAGGGGCACAAAGATAATGCAATCAAATAAATCTGGAAAAAAAGAAAAGTAACAAATGTATACAAACAAAGAAAAAGGCCCAAGTGATATCCTATGATCCTGAGTGTTCCCCCCCTTTTTGCTACTACTATTAACCTGTTTTTGATTAAAATTTAGCTGAAAAGAGAGTGAATTCTATTAAGGTTATTAAACCTACCAGGAAGGAGATTGAGGCAATGTGTATGATGTCCAAGAATAACTATAATCTATGAGAATCAACATCCTCAGCCATCAGTCTATCAATAACTTCTTCAACTTCAGTATGATCAGCCCAAATTATATTGGAATTGTGTGCTTGGTATTGCTGTAAGTGGTTCTGTTACAGTTTGGAGGGAAGGTTTTTTTTAGTTTTGGTACATTGTTATCTTCTCTGCTGTGCTTGTTCTATAAGGAGATACTGCTAGATCTACTCAACTTCTTTCCTTCCAATTACCCATGCATAACTCAATATTCACTGACTTCCACTAGTAGAATTTTTCCTTTGTGCAGCCTGTATCTTCTTCAGAGTTTCCTTAGCAATAGCTGCTTTTGCTTCTACTATTTTAGCTAATCTTAAAAGTTCTGTACAGATTTCCTCCTTATCTGTGAGTGGGTCTTACATTTTGAGTATAAGGAGATCAATTCAAGAAAAAAAGTTGTCTCTTATTGGTAAGAATGGAAGTAGAGTGTAATCCAGTGTGAGAAGGAGTACTATATAGAGTATGGGTAGGGTAAATCTAAGTAAGAACCTTGAGATAATTGAATAGATAAATGCCAGTATGTTCAAAACCATGAATGATATTAGCCTTAGTTAAGACCTTTATGAGTGCTCACTAAACTATAAGAAATATATCAGCTCATATGATATGAGTATAGTAGCCATAACAGTGAGTAAATTCATCAATCTCAGCAGTATAGTAATGATATAAGGGAGAAAGAATTGAGATATCAAGTAGCTAAAGAATATGAGTAGAATGTAAGGGAAAAAAAATAAGATATGAATATTATGCTATAAATAGTAATCCAGAAAGAAGAAATGATTATGAGATATATAGTTATCCAGGATTAAAAGTTAATGTTATTGAGTTCCTTCTTTAGTACTGTATAACTGAGTATATGTTATGGGGTAGTCCAACCGAAGATAGGGCCGGTAGGTCTAGGCCATAAGTTTCTTGAAATAAGGTAAGGTAGGATAAAATAAAGATCGTTAAGGTAGGCTTGTATTTCCCAAAGGCTTTTTTAGGAAGAATATGTGTAATAAAGTTTTTTCAAGAGTAAGTTAATAAATATATTAATAAGATCTCTTCTCCATTGCTTGATGTTTCTGATAGCTGGGAGTACCTCGATATTTATATTCCGCGTCTGGGTTATCGCGGGCTACAACCAACTCCCATACTATCTAAGTACCTCCGTCAAAAACCTCTTAAATTTCCTAAGTGCGAACACCTTTGACCCTGAGAATATTTGCCTTGCTTAGCTTTGATCTCTTCAGACTCCTATTGTTTCTGGGGGGTATGAACACCCCTCCAGTAGGTAGCCTTCGATCTCTCCACTATATGAACTTAATTTGAGTATGCCACCCTAATGGCAACTATACCAATTGTTCTGCCTCAAAACATAAAGTGATCAGCTTTAATGAATGAGCGCGGCCATTGTGTTGCATATTGATGCATCACAAGGCCCATCAGATATATAGGGTTTTTTGCTCTGGATCGAGCCAATGGCTCATCCAGCGAAAACCTCTCATACCAATTCTCGAGTAGGCCCTCTTGGGGGCACTACTTCTTTCAAAGCAAGAGGCTCGGCTCTATGGCTACCCGTCGGTGCCATAGGCTCACGATATTCGGTCACTAAGGTTTCTTCCCAAATCGTCCCATCACTTATCAGCCATAATATTTAACTGCTAATGTACAAGGTAATAGCTTGCTCAAAACTTAACCAAATTCCTCCGAGTCACTTCCCATGAGTCGCCAAAGGTGCCCTCTCATATATCCTACGGACAGCATCCGGTCGGACTGACGGCGACGACGTATATGGTGTTATGCTGAAGGTGCCATTCATTGTAGCTAAAGTGTCGGGACGCAACTCGGCCGTAATACCGTAATGATGCCCGGTCCCTACATGGGGGCTGCAGGGGTATGGTAGAAATAATCCTATGTAAAGGCCGGGTAATTTTGGCCCTTTTTTCCATATGCCTAACAGTAGCTCCCCCTCCCAAGACTTCGTCTCGAACGTCTCTTTTTCAAAAAAAAAAAAAAATATAAATAAAAATAAAAAATAAAATAAAAAATAAAACTTTTCCATGGGAACTCAACATGGTAGGGTAAAAAACTTTTGCGCGTTTGCTTGGCCACGCAAAGAAAACCTTGCCACATTATTCCAATCCTGCCCGTCCTGGCATTTCGGGATTCAATCTATGAAATTCCATCACTAATTCCTCAGCACGCTCTAGGTGCTCCGGGGGTTCCCAGGTGTTCTCATCTTCGGAACAACCTTTCCATTTCACGAAATATCGGAGCTCTCGGAGGACCTTATTTTGTCCTCTAACTCGTCTCGTGTAGGAGATTATTTCACTCCTCACAATTCTCTCCACTTCCCATTCTAAGTCCCCTTCGACTTCTTCTGGGTCGCGGGGTGGCTGTGCCCGTCCGGGCCGAGTAGAAACTCGGTAGGGTTCGAGCAGCGCTACATGAAAAACTGGATGGATTTTCCACCGGTCGGGTATTTGAAGTTTGTAGGCTCGTTCGCCTTTCTTTTCCAATACTTTAAAAGGCCCATAGAGCTTTGGACTCAGCTTCTTCGAGGGCTGTTTTGATCGCATATTTTTTCCATTGAGCATGACTTGGTCTCCAACCTTTATGTCTGGTTGCTCCCTGGCTTTTCGATCGTAATACCTTGACATGGCTTCTCGTGTAGATTCCAGTGTCTCCTTGGCTTGTTCATGTATATTTTTCATCCAGTGCGCATACAGGGCCGCACCTGGGTTTTGGGCCTCACGTTCTCTCATCCATTCTGTCTGTGGATGGAAACCATAGTTTGCAAAGAAGGGAGTCAATTTGTGTGCATTGGTAGTAGAGTTGTCAT
>ML120417.1:0-211632 GCA_003788595.2 Choiromyces venosus 120613-1 | reverse complement strand
GCTGCTCACAGTTGTGTTATTTAGAGGAGCTGTACGTTCTATACCCAACGAAGTTGGGGATGTTCACGGGATACGTCGAACCAGGATCTGACATAGTCATTAACCCAGCCTGTTAACCCCTTCCAGTAGAAGTCTCGTGTGACTATTTCTAGGGTTTTTTCTTGGCCGAAGTGTCCAGCGATTTTTGAGTCATGGCATCCATTCATTATAAGGGTTTGGATACCTTCTTCTGCTGGGATAAAAAGCCGGTCCTTGTAGTATACCAGCCCATCCTTCAAGTTCCAGAATTTGGGAAGGTCCATGCTGTCATTTCTCAGTCTTTCTAACTCCTGCCTTCTCGTGATCCACTCTTCATCTCGTTCAGCTGCTTTTTTGACTTTGACCATAAAGTCTACATCAAACTTTTTTATTTCCGCTCTTGCGATAATAGCATTAGACAACATTACCACTGCTTGTGATAGTTTAGGATTGTGTTCCTCGTTGTAATGGTTGAAATGCTCATTGTTTCTAGAGCTTGCTTGTAGAAAGCATACCATCGGCTTTTTCCCAAGCAGATCACTGCTTCCGAAGCCTGTATCCACTCATTCTGTTATTGCCAAGTTTGTTACTTCCAGGAGCTCGGTGTCGTCGATTTTTTCGATAATAATTTGAGCTATCTGATCCTCCTTGGAGATTTTGTAATCCGCTTCCATTAGGTTAACCATTAAGACTTTTATTTCCCCTGTATAGTCGGCATCTATCACCCCGGCACCTATGTGTATACCATGTTTAAGCACCAATCCACTTCGGGGTGCAATTCGCCCATAGGTTCCTTTAGGGAGCCCTATAGCTATTCCTGTCGCAACCAGGGCCTGTCCCTTCCCAGGGATGGTTAGCCTATCCATACTATACAAGTCATGTCCTGCCGCGAGCGTTGATCCTCTAGTGGGGATCCTAGCACTCTCTGCCAGTCTGTGGAGATGGATTCCTGGTGGCTTTGAGCTTTCTTCCAAGTCTTCTGTCTCCGACATCTGGTCATCCTCTGGCCTGGGGTCGAGTTCCATGTCCTTTGTGGGGGTTAATCTTTTGTCCCCAGGGTTTTTCCATACCACAGCGATTTGTAAGAAGTTTTCGGGTTTCAAAATTGACTGTTCACTATGGGTAGCTCCCCCTTCAGGATGGTACTCCGGCCGTCTACTCAGTGCATCTGGTTTTCCACCCCGGGTTCCTGGTCTGTAAATAATGCGGAAGTTAAAGTCCGCTAGCTTTTGTGCCCATCGAATTTGTCTCGCACTCCATGCCTTGGTGGTGAGAAAGTACTGCAAATTCTGATGGTCCGTATAAACAGTGATGGGGACCTCCGTTCCTGCCAAGTAGTGCCGCCATTCTTTAAAGGCTTCCACAATTGCCAACAATTCCTTGTCATGAACATCGTAGTTCCGTTCCGCTGGGCCGAATTTTCGTGAGTGGAATGCTACTGGGTGTAGCTTTTTCTTTACCAGCTGTGATAGAACACAACCAAGTGTAAAGTCGCTTGCATTGGTTTCCACTATTGTCTCTTTCGTGGGGTCAAAATGGCAAAGAATTGGTGCCGTCACAAATTGTTCCTTCAGGAATTCAAAGGCTTCATCCTGTTCTCTTCCCCAGGCGAAATGTTTAGGATTTCCTTTCAGGAGCTCGGTAATTGGTTTGCAAATGGCCAAGAAATCTTTGATAAATCTTCAGTAAAAATTTGCGAACCCCATGAAGATCTGTATGTCTTTTACCGATTTTGGCTGCTTCCAATTTCGAATGGACTCCACTTTTTTCTTGCTCATGGAGACTCCTTTTGTGGTTACTATGTAACCAAGAAATTCTACTGTAGTAACATGGAAATAAGACTTCGCGATAGAGATTGCTAGTTGGTATTCTCTTAGGCGCACTAACACCTTTCGCACTAGCTCCACATGACTTGCCTTATCTGCCGAGTAGATGAGAATGTCATCCATATAGACCACAACCCCATGATCTAGGAATTCTCTTAATATTGTGTTCATCATTGCTTGGAAGGTAGCCGGGGCATTGACTAGCCCGAATGGCATGACTTTGTATTCGAAGTGCCCATAGCGGGTTCAGAAAGCTGTCTTCCATTCGTCTCCTTCTTTAATCCTGATTAGGTGGAACCCGTCCTTTAGGTCTAGTTTAGTAAAGATAGTTGAGCCAACGACTCGGTCTCGTAACTCCATCATTAGGGGGAGTGGGTATTTGTTGGATATCGTGACCTTATTGAGGCCTCTATAATCAATGCATAGGCGCCAACCACCGTTTGGCTTTGGTACGAATAGTATTGGAGCCCCACACGGCGCCATGCTAGGTCTGATTTTTCCTTGTTCTAACATCTCATTTAAATATATGTGTAGAGCCTCTAATTGAGAGGCAGAAAGCTTGTAAATGGGTCCCCAAGGGGGACTTAGACCTGTCTTGAGGTCGATTGCGTGATCGAAAGTCCTCCTTGGTGGCAGTTTTTCGGCAGCCGATGGTAGAAAGAGGTCCGTATAATCCAGGTACTCTTCTGGCAACTGGTCGATTACCAGTTCCCTGCTCTCATCAATAGAGCTTAACAGACCAACAACTGTCGCATCTGGATCGTGTGCTACATCATCATCCCATTCAAATTGTTCGTCCCAGTCACACCATATACCTGGACCACAGTGGTCATGACATTTCTGGTTTTGAAATTCCCACCTATCCGAATAGATTATATTGGACATTGGGTGTTCTTTCAACCATCCATAGGGTATTATCATTCCCCATCTATTCGTAGGTGCCACTTCGCAGGAGACTTCAGTAGTGTCACGATTCACTCCTATTTCCATTTTTATGGGGGTAGTGTATTGTTTGCCACTGGCCTTGGCAATGTTGCCTGTAAATCCTTTAATCGGAATGTGATTTCTGCGAGTTATGCAGGACACGTCTAATTCTTGTACCAGTTTTTCATTTAAGACAAAAACATCAGCGCCTGAGTCTAGCAAGACTTGGACCCGGTAGCGTTTTCCTTTAATGTGGAGGTGTGCATGACCTTCCAAGTGCTCGTAAAGGGTAGGTTGCGGGGCAATGAGTTTGCGTCGCTTACCCGATAGTTCCGTTTTGATATGTCTTCACTTCGTCATTTTTTTATAACCAGAATCTGGTATGGACTTCAATAGGTCCTTTCGCGCTTAATGAGGGTTTGAGAGTTTTTCTTGAGCAAAATCTTTGTCTGGATGAGTATGTTGACCTAGTGTATCTAGGTACTTGGGGTCTTTGGTGTGCCTGGAGGAATATTCGGTACAGGGAGATAATAGTACTATGGTGTACTTTAGTGTATTCCTGGATTTTTGTACAGATATTCCCAGTGGGGTGCATGAAGGATGACGGTTTTCTAGGGACAAAGCGTAGAAGTTCCTGATCCCATGTCAAAACGTGTACCAAGCGAAGCCGTGTTGGTACTAAGGTGTAATCGGTGTAGGTGTTAACCATTTTATTCTTGTAGTTTTTTGTATAGTTGGATATACAGGGTGTAAAGTTTTGGAGTTTACTATAATGCCCGCATTATTTCGACCAATCAGGTCTCCTCAGATAAACTAACAAGAAAAGAATATTTTACGGTTATTGGGCAGCCCACTACTAGTGGTCTTTACCCCCTGCCGAGGGGTTCCCGTATATAACCTGACCAGTGCTTTTCTCATGGTAAAGCGTGGGTGCGGTCTGCCAGTGCTTATCAGCGTGGGCTAAGATTTAAGTCTGGTGGGGTATGAGCCCCCATTGCGAGTTTGTGCCAGACCACAAGTACCCATACGCCGTCGCTGTATGGTGCCAGTGTCTTCCTTGTCTACTCAACCCCTTTGCCTCCTTAAGCTTATGCACAGACCCGAATCAGTGTCAGGAGTAACCCTTTCAATTAGACGGTGACCAGTCCAATGCTCTTCAGCTGAGAAAAGGGTGTGTAGACCTCGCTGAATACCCCTCAATTGGATCCCGGGTCGGATAGTTCCCAAAGTTGTGGTGGTGGCCTAGTCATTGCCACTTGACCAACCTGTGGCTGCCTCTGTTGGGGGGCCTGGACCTCCAATTGAGTGTTCCTTCTTTTTGGTTGTCTGCGTCGAGTTACAGAACTAACCACGGCTGCTCTTCTACACATGCCCCATTTGTGGTTGGTGAGTCCACAACGGGTGCATGAGCCTGGTGTTTCTTTCCTTTTGTCTACTAGAGTTTGGGGAATTCTTTCATGAGCTTTCTTCCAATCCGTGTGTATCGGTGATGGATTGCCTTCTCCCCCGTTTGGTTTTGTGTCTTCCACCCTGTTATGGCTGCTTTTGGTGACCGAGGCTTTTTATTAAACCTGGTATCTGGACTTTTGTTTTCGTTGCCACGCTTTCTTTTTGTGGCATTTCCTTGCCCCTTTGCCATTGCCTGGGAAAGGTTCTGGCGTTGTAAGAAAGATTCCTCTAGCTTACCAAAGCCTCTTAGTGCCTTGAGCCAATCTTCATTGGAATCATATGTTTCTCCTGAGAGCCTCCTCAGGATTTGTTCCGGGAGCTTGTCCTCGACCAGGAGCCTCCATCCGATGCCTGACATTTTGGCTTTGATATTAAGGTTTTCGAGTAGAAGGAAGTATTCTTCAATGTCATTATTGTACAGGATTTCTTTCATGTCCCGCGCTGCCTCTCTTTCCTGCTCGATGCCCGAATATCTGCTAGTAATTTCTTGTGTAAATCTAGTCCAAGAAACCAAGTCTGGTTGAAAAGGAGCACCCATAGCACCTGTCATGCTTTTTCAGTACCATTCGGCGAAGGGAGCTACCTTTTTTCCCTTTGTCCTTTTCATTGCATAAACAATTTTATGATGGTCTTCTGTCCATTGGTCTGGGTTTCTAGCAAAGTAATCTTCGCAGTCCAACACCCACATGTTAATGTCCTCATAGACCTTGGCCTCAAATATAGATGGTGGGTCTGCATGCCTTTTCCCTCTGGCAATCGCGCTTCCCAGTACTTCTAACATGTGGTCCTAGTCTGAGGTGTTTTCTTGCGGGGGGTGGCCCTCAGGTCTGGGTGTTGGAACTGGGGCTGGGCCTTCACCACTGCTGGAGCTGCTACTGCTGCTGCTGTCGCTGGGGTTAGGGTCTCCACCTCCAGCTCCACACATCCTTGGGGGCCCTTGGCCACCTCCTCCTTCTCCTCCTCCTCCTTCTCCTGCTGCTGGTTGGCCTCGGTTGACTTCTTTTCCTTTCTTTGGCCTGCCAGCTAGGGAACCGGAGGAAGGTGGAGCAGTTTCTACTGTCGCTTGTCTTGTTGGAACGGAGGGGGTTGCTGCTAAGCGAGCTACTTCGGTTAACTGTAGCTGCACCAATTCCATCATTTCTCACATTCTTTGTTCAGCAGCTCTCCGTTGTTCCCGGTCGATCTCGACCTGGGCTTGGACTTGTTGGATCAACTGTTCCAATTGTTGATCTCTCGTGAGGGATGCTTGTCCTGTCAAGTCAATATTCTGATGCAACTGGGTACTCACCGCTTGTTGCTGCTCATGTTGAGCATTATGTTTTCGTAGCTCTTCTGCTACTTGGTCTTGGAAGTGCCTTCGAGATGTCTCTACCTCCTCTGCGAATGCACTCATTTTTAGGTTTATACCCGTTAACTCATTTTCCACTATATGTTCTCCCTGATCAAGCCTAGTGCGGTAGCTTTCGAGCTCGTCAGCATATTGGCGTCCTCGTGCGGACAGCTCATTATAGGCTATATGTTGCTCGTTTATGGATCTTGAAGCGTTTCGGTCAACTTGGCTTAGAGATTCCATGATGTGTCTTAAGATAGCCGGAACTTCTGGCTGTCTCGGGGGGCTGCGTGATCCTTCCCTAGGGATAGCGACTCTTTTTTCAATCCTTCCCCATGATCTCCTTCCTCTTAGGGAGCCTGCTGGGGAAGTTCCGCTTGAGAGGTAAGGGGGGTTTTGCGTGGTGGTAGTGGTTAGTATAGATGTCACATCGCTGGCTGGGGAAGGGGCTCCTTCTTCCATTTGTATGTCGTGTCCTGGCCCTTGAATTGCCAAGGGCATAGGCGAGTCTTATCTAATACGATCCATGATAGGTATAGGTAGTAGGTAGAGGTAATTGTGTAGGTAGTGAGCCTAGGTAACATGGAGAGTATTAATATACTGTTATGGGGTAGTCCAACCGAAGATAGGGCCGGTAGGTCTAGGCCGTAAGTTTCTTGAAATAAGGTAAGGTAGGATAAAACGAAGATCGTTAAGGTAGGCTCGTATTTCCCAAAGGCTTTTTTAGGAAGAATATGTGTAATAAAGTTTTTTCAAGAGTAAGTTAATAAATATATTAATAAGATCTCTTCTCCATTGCTTGATGTTTCTGATAGCTGGGAGTACCTCGATATTTATATTCCGCATCTGGGTTATCGCGGGCTACAACCAACTCCCATACTATCTAAGTACCTCCGTCAAAAACCTCTTAAATTTCCTAAGTGCGAACACCTTTGACCCTGAGAATATTTGCCTTGCTTAGCTTTGATCTCTTCAGACTCCTATTGTTTCTGGGGGGTATGAACACCCCTCCAGTAGGTAGCCTTCGATCTCTCCACTATATGAACTTAATTTGAGTATGCCACCCTAATGGCAACTATACCAATTGTTCTGCCTCAAAACATAAAGTGATCAGCTTTAATGAATGAGCGCGGCCATTGTGTTGCATATTGATGCATCACAAGGCCCATCAGATATATAGGGTTTTTTGCTCTGGATCGAGCCAATGGCTCATCCAGCGAAAACCTCTCATACCAATTCTCGAGTAGGCCCTCTTGGGGCACTACTTCTTTCAAAGCAAGAGGCTCGGCTCTATGGCTACCCGTCGGTGCCATAGGCTCACGATATTCGGTCACTAAGGTTTCTTCCCAAATCGTCCCATCACTTATCAGCCATAATATTTAACTGCTAATGTACAAGGTAATAGCTTGCTCAAAACTTAACCAAATTCCTCCGAGTCACTTCCCATGAGTCGCCAAAGGTGCCCTCTCATATATCCTACGGACAGCATCCGGTCGGACGGACGGCGACGACGTATATGGTGTTATGCTGAAGGTGCCATTTATTGTGGCTAAAGTGTCGGGACGCAACTCGGCCGTAATACCGTAATGATGCCCGGTCCCTACATGGGGGCTGCAGGGGTATGGTAGAAATAATCCTATGTAAAGGCCGGGTAACTTTGGCCCCTTTTTCCATATGCCTAACAGTATAAGAATCAAAATGATTCTTCAACTATAGTAATGAAACTTTTTGATCTGTCCAACCAATAGGTGAGCATGCAAAGGTTGCCTTATCATGGCTTTCATACTCATGCTATGCATATTAGTATGACTTTACCTTATATATAATAAACAGATGTATCATACTACTTTTTGCACCCATACACTCAATCAGCATTACCTATTCACAATTACCATTCTGAAACAATCAAGGAAAGCAATCTAAAGAGTCACATATAATAAACTCCTTACTATGTACACCTAGTGATAGCACCTTTTTATTAGTATTCTAGATATTTCTTGCATCAATTTTAAATTAACTCTTAATATCTGCAAGGAGGTAGAAAAAGTAACTGAGTGAGGAGAAATTTGTAGTTATTGCTTACTCTCATTCTAAGGGTCATGCTAGTTGCTTTCTTAATTCTGGACTTGAATATCACTTCAGAAACTGATTTGCAAAGTATTTTCCTATAATAACTTCCTGATGATTATACCCTTCTCAATGCTCTTTTGATACTATTATTCATACTTGATCTACCAAATGCTGATACCTTGGAGGCATTCCTGCCTGATCCATTTTTTTTATCCATCCTACTATTTCTTCCTCCTCCTCTTTGGATAGCTTTTGTTGGGAGAGATTGGCAGCTCTCCATCCTTCAGTATGGTAAAAATATTGATTATATAGTATAGTTTGCAAGACACTATATTCTCATGCAATTTTGGACCAGTTGGGCTGCTTGGACTGCCAGATTGCATTTAGTGCTTCTAAAATTCTCTTCTCCCTCTCCTGGATCCTCTGACTATTCCATTTGCTGGCTCTCACCATTTCTGTTTTTGGAGTACTGTATAGGGTTCAGCTCTACAAGTGTTTTACAAGGTGTTCAATATCATAGGGGTGTTCAGTTACCCGGTCACTGACGTTATTATCCAATTGAAGCATTCTTACATGAACATTGTTTCTGGCCATCGCACTTTTAAAGTAATCACCAACTTTCACTTTCACCATCACATCCACCTCCTTCAAGTTTAGGGGTTGGCTAGTTGTTATTTTGATAGTTCTGGCTTTCTATTGCTGCAAGGCACTCCGAGGAAATGGGCTCATAAGAATGAGGCGAACGGTGCTGGTAAAAATGGAATGGCTCTGCAGTTGAAGTGTGACCTTACCAGATTTGCTTAGTAGAATTGTATCCCCAGCTCTTACAGCAACTACCGTATCTAAGAGATTATTGGGCTTGATGCTGCCGAAACTTTGTTAGGGTACCATACTAGGAATAACCCAAACCCAGGTCAGTCCGGAGAAGGTATCCGGGTAGCACACTTAACATTCCAAAGAATCTTATCCAGCGAGAAGCAAAGCACAGTAAGAGCTCTCCACCTGTGGAGCCACCAAGATTTGTCCCAATAGTTTAATGATTAGTTTAGTAGTACCAGTGTTCTCACAATGCCAGCAGTCGCTCCAGGCAAGCTGCAACCAGGAGTAGAGTTATGGGTATCGACATATGGAATTCCACCCCTGCTTTTAGCAAAGCCCATTCATAGAATCAACAAACTACAGTATCGCCCTCGTACGGTATTTCAGGTTTCCTATCACCTTGTTACATTACACCCTCTGATTCTCCCTCTCGGTTTGGTGCCTGATCTACAACTGCCAATCACCAGTAACTTGACGGGAAGGTGCGGAAAAATACCGGGCCGGAGCTAGTGCAATACCAACAAAGATGTTTTCCTTGACAGTTCCTACCAGTATCCTCCGCCTGCATACCCTGCAGAACCCGCTGCAGTATTGGCAAGCCATTACAATCGAGAAGATCAGTCAGAATTCCGGGGTAAATGATCAAGATGAGAGCTCCTACAATTCAGTGTGAGATCGTGATGTTAAAATGGCTGCCTGAAAACGGTACATACAGTAGAGGCAGGGCCTCACAGTAGTCCAAGCTTCTTCTTCCCAAACCCCCCTTGCTTGACAGTTATTTTCTTGGCATTCGGGATATGCCGATTGGCATTTCAACTCGAGGCGCGCGCTCACAAACTCAGCCGTACAGTATGCGTTTCTGGGTAATCCCCACATCTCAGCCTCCGGGGTTGCTACCCCCTCTTCTTCTTGTTCCTTCTTTCTCTCCCCCACAAGCCTATTTCCCCGTCGTTAACCTCATCTCCCAAACAACGAATCAAACCCCCCCAAAAAAGACAGCCTTCATTCAACCGCGAAGAATACATAAGCACTACTGGTACAACAGGCATACAAACTTCGGCTCGATCGATTTCACTTAAAGCTTGCTGTGCTTCAACGTGCGGGGATTAACAAACACTTTTCAACATGGACAATACTACTCCAACTGTGGTAATAGCTGAGCTTGAAGCTACTCCTCTCACGAGCAAAGATGCAGCAACGAGCACTGAATCCAAGGACGACGTCAAGGTCATGGTGGTGGGTAGCACTGAGCATGAGGGCCTCAAACTTCTTTCAGGAACAGATAAATCTGGGGCAAACATGCAAATCCTTGAGGTACACAACGCCAAATCATAAATTACCACCATGACTAACAGGACCACCATCAATACAGGAAGTCAGACAGGCCAAACTGAAGAACCCAGCGGTTCTTGTCAACGTAGGTGTTTCTGCTGCATAAATATTACCAATTAAGCTAACAAACAAACATAGCTCCCATCCTCACCCTCAGCTCAGGTATGTCTTCACCCAGCAGTTCGATTAATCCCTCACACTCTGGTCCGACCGATAACTTATCACCGGTTTAGGCATACGAGGTCACCCAGCAAGCTAAGCCTGACGATGGATATTTCCAGCCCGCCTTCACCGAAGAAGAGGCAGCCGCAGCAGAGGCGGCATCTAACAAGAACTCATGACCCTAAGACAGCAGGTTTGAAAATTCATAAAGTTATTCACGACGGCGACGGCGTTATATTTTCTTATACCAACCAAGCTCGGCCACGGCCACTTATTGATGTTATCTTGTGTCTGTTGCGTTCCGGGTGAAGAGACTGATGTGTGGAGATTTTGATTTGACATTGTATTCATGTGCTTTTTCTTTGGGGTGCGCACTGATTTCGAATTTAAATGATATTGAATGTTTTCTCCGCGCAGTTGTTTTGATCACTATCGCGGTTTATTTATGGTGCAAACGTGAGCTATGACCGGAGTTGAGTTCCTCCGGTGAAGGAGCTGAAAATTAAGCTTAAGCTCTAAGTTATGGTGATCTTAGTTAGTGTTACACATCTAAGCGGGGAAAGCTTGAAGTTCACAAAACGCGAACACTCCGCAAAGAGTAACTATCGAAAAAACAAGCTATCAATGCCAGCTGGGGAGATACACAATTTGATCGTAATACTTGATTTCGATTCACAATACATCACTCGGACCTAGTTTCCTGTCCGGTTTTTCTCCGCCACCATGTATGAGTAAACAGTAAACCCTAATTCCCAAGAGCAAACTTCTGAGAAAGTCAGGGCTTACTTATTTAAGCCCTCGCTGGGTAAGCAGAAGTCCCCGCTAGCCCCAGCAAATTTGGTATTGTCGTCCTGCCATGCGGGCCGGTTCGTCATTCTCGTTTGCTTGCATAAGGACTACTTTGGGAGTTGGATACTCGTATATGTGAATAGATTACGATAGGTAGCGAAAGGATAGGCGAGCTGTCGTCGGAAATGTTTATCGAAAGGGGAGCTTGTCCTTGCTTTTCTTTTTCGGTTCTCCTTCATCGCGACATTGAAACCCGTAGACTAAAGACCGGTTTCAGGGTTAAGGCTGGTTACCCATGGGTTAGGGTTACCCTATATGCCAAGACCCCACTACTAGCGGCTCCAAAAATTTCCCTAAAAATAAAAATAAAAAAAAATAAAAAAAAAAGAGAAAAACTTTATATAATAAAGCTTTATCAACCACACATCTTTTTTTTTTACCTCCCCCACTACCACCACCAACCAACCCCCTCCACCCCCCGAAGAAAGAAAGAAACACCATACAACTCCACCGGGGCAAAAATAAAAATAAAAAAGAATACTAGCAAGGAAGATCATCCAATTGGCCCTCCCGCACGACTTGCCCCCCCCCCCAAAAACCACAGCGGTAACCAGAGGGCACCATGTCCCTAAAAGTAACCCAACAAAACAGTATCTCAGTGTACACAGTCTCGGGTAGTCATACAGCCCGGTCACTGCCAGACTGGCTTGCGCGCAAGCGCAAGCGCAGCCTTCGCGACGACGCAGCCTACAACTCGCGCATAGAGCTAATCCAGGACTTTGAGTTCGAGGAGGCGAGCCAGTGCGTGCGCGTGAGCGAGGATGGGGAGTACGCAATGGCGACGGGGACGTACAAGCCGCAGCAGCGCATCTATCACTTGCCGTCATCGGCGCTGAAGTATGCCCGGCACACGGGGTCGCTGAATTTGAAGTTTGTGCTGCTATCGACGGATTACACCAAGAGTCTACACCTGCAGACGGATCGGTCGCTGGAGTTCCATACTGCCATGGGGTGCCACCACGTCACCAGGATTCCTAGGTATGGAAGGGACCTGGCGTACTTAAAGCCTACGGCGCAGGTTGTTGTTGCGGCGGAGGGGCAGGAGGTGTATAGGTTGGATCTGGAGGCGGGGAGGTTTTTAAAGCCGTTTACCGTCGGGGGGTATGATGGAGGTGAGGATGTGCGCTCGGTGGAGTGTGTTGGGGTAGCGGATGGCTCTCATGGGCTTTTGGCATTCGGGACAGACGTGGGCACGACGGAGTTCTGGGATCCGAGGAGTCGGAATCGAGTAGGCCTTCTCGGATCCCCAACATCTGCCGCCGCCTCCTACGATGTCTTTGGCCAGGCCTTGAAGACTGGCGTTACAGCCTTGGAATTCAACCCATCCGGCCTAACCCTAGCCACCGGCAACTCAGCAGGGATAATAACCCTCTATGATATCCGCTCGCCAAACCCCCTCCTAAGTAAAGACCAAGGCTACGGATTCCCCATCAAAACCCTAAAATTCCTGCATTCCTCCTCCAGCACCAATTCCAACACCAGGGGTGTAGAAACCGCCTACGAGACAACCTCCACCCCTAAAGTCCTCAGCGCCGACAAGCGCATTATAAAGATTTGGGACCAGAATAACGGGAAACCATGGACCTCCATTGAACCCTCAGTAGACATAAACGACGTCTGCGTAGTGCCCAACTCCGGCATGATCTTTACAGCGAACGAAGGTCGGGAAATGCACTCATTCCTGATTCCCGCCCTCGGCCCATCGCCCTGGTGGTGCGCGCATTTAGATACCCAAATCGAGCAACTGGCAGACAAACACATCAACGATCCCGACGCCTATATCAATGGCACCGGAGGCACTAGTGGGGAGGCCGTAACGTACGATAACTACAAATTCCTAACAAAGCCCGAACTAAAGCAACTCAACCTCGACCACCTTATTGGCGGCCACGCCGCCAACACCGAGGGGGGCAAGAAACCTATTTCAGGAGGAAGCCTAGTAAGACCATACATGCACGGCTACTTTGTCGACCAAAGGCTCTACGACGAAGCACGACTCATCGCCGATCCATTCGAATGGGAGCGCGAGCGGAAACGCCTGGTAGCAGCGAGGATCGAGAAGCAGCGGGAGAGTCGGATCCGCTCTACTCGCACCACCACCACTGCTGCTGCTGCCTCAAAGGTTAAGTTCAACAAACGACTGGCGGAACGATTGGTTGCATTGGAAGGCAAATTGGCAAAAGCCAGTGCTTCGCCAGATGATGGCGACGACGAGGAGAAGAAGGAAGAAGTGCTGAAAGATACCCGCTTCACCCGCCTCTTCCAAAACCCAGACTTTGAAGTCGATGAAGCATCCATGGAATTCCGACAACTGAACCCGAGCACCAAACCTACCCTCCCTACTGCTAAAACCGCGGTGGAGCAAGAACAAGATTCCTCCTCTGTAAACTCTGACTCTGACTCCGGCTCCGACTCCGGCGAGGAGAAGTCTGAAAAGAGAAGGCCAGAAAAGAACTGGCAGCCAGAAATGCGCATTTCAACATCCTCCTACAAAAAGGCGAACCACGATACGCGTGGCTTTGCACCTTCATCTGTACAAAAGAAGCGGAATCGGGAAAAGTCGTTTGGGGAGCGGGTTTCTTCAATTAAGGACCGGCCGCGGGAAGCGGATAGGAGGGTGGGAAGGGGGGTTATGGGGGAGAGAGAAGTTACGTTTTTCGCTAGTTCGAGCAGGAGGGGTAGAGGTGGGCATGAGGGCGGAGGGAGAGGTGGAAGAGGGGGAGGGGGACAAGGCGGAGGAAGGGGAAGGCCGGCTGGCGAGAGGAGGAGCGCCAGTGGTAATGTATTCCGGAGGGAGGGGTTGGGGAAATAGATTTTTGGCTTTTATAGATTGAGATTATAGGAGAAAGGTTTTGATATTTGGTGGGAGCGTGATGAGTGGAAAAGTTTTGTTGATCTCTTTTTTTTCCTCCCCTTTTGTATTATAAGCCAGTCAAGTTAGCTATAGTTAGTCGAGGTAATGATCACAGTACAGTGCTATACACTCACTAGCACAGAGCTAAATAAACCCTTGAGTGAAAAAAAAGACAATTACTTCAACTACCGTAGCAAATACTACATACACCCCCCTTTTCCTCCTCATTCTCCTCCCTTCCTAGCACAACCCCACACCAATCAATCAAGCAAGCAAGAAACATAACCTCATAAACTTCTAATTTTCAAACAATCCAATCCAAATCCCAAACCCACACCGATCCATCACCACCTTTCCTCCCTCCCATCTCCCATCGCATGATACCAGGCAAGGAAGCAAGGAAGGAAGGGGAAAAGAGTTATCAAGTCCTGCTTCACAAACAAGACAAAACAAAACAATACCCCCGATAAATATCCAGCTGAAGAGCAGTAGTTGATACCCGCATTAGCGGGTCGGTTGAAAAGAATGGAAAATGAGAATAAAATAATACAGGGAATTAAGTACCCCTCCCTCCCCTGTCCCATATTCGAGAGCGAAGCTAGTGGGGGGAATAATAAGAGGATAATAGTAAAGAAGTGAAGGAGAAACAAAGCCAAACCCATTACAATAAAAGTGCACACACACAGCAACAAAAAAAGCAAAAAGGGTACTCCGGACGAACAAGACTAAAAAAGAGAAGAAAAAAAATTTAAACAGGAAAAAAAAAAGGGTTAGAGAGAGAGAGGAAGAATGCAATTGATTTTCGTTATGTTTGTTTTTTTTTGTCGCAAAATGAAAGAAAGCTTTTTATACTACTGGAGCGCTATTCCTTCCCGAGTTCGGTCCGATGCTGCTAAACAGGTGAGAGGGGGGTAATCGCTCTTGCATGTCTGGGGAGTGGCCTCGCGGCGAGGGTGTAGATGGCATGGGGACGTAGCCCTCGCGACGGCGACGGATGTACGATGCCAGCACGCCCAAGCAGACGAGCAGGAAGACGAGGCCGAGGGCGATGGCGAGGGAGATTAGGATTACGAAGCCTCTTGCTAGTTTTTTGCCTGTGATGTCTGTTAGTAGTTGATAAAATACATGTAGGAAGGTGGAACTAACCTCCAGGCGAAAATTTCTGCTGTTTCTCAGAGAACAAAGACACAATTGTTCCTGGTTGGTTGTTTGAGGTGGTGGTGAGGAATAGGGGCTTCCAGTTCGTGCCATCGAAGGCTGCGGCAGAGGCGTTGCCAAAGTTGGGGAGGTTGAGGGATCCCATGACGAGGAGGATTTGATTGTCGTCGAGGAAGTCATTAGAAGCGTTACCCTTTTGGACTTCAAGAACTTGGACGTTCCTGACGACGGTATTGGCTCCGAGACCAGCTATTGCAGACATTAGCAAAAATGAATATAAGGAGATATACTTGGACAACATACACAATCCTTCAAACTTCCCATCGCTCTTGAGCTTCATCACATAAGCAGCCCCGCCATTCGCATTAGTACCAGAAATGAAGATAGAATCGATAGTCTCGGCATTCACAGCAATGCTGGTAACAGGGCCAAGGATGGTGCTAATATCACCCTCAAAGGCACGCCAATTTCTGGACTTGGCATCGAAGATGGCGAGATAAGTAGCTGTATTGTTGATCTTCATGTCACCTCCAACAAGCAAGGTATTGACATCGACCCAGTACAGGACATTAATTTGCCCAGAAACATCAAGCGTAGGGGAGTCCCATTGCTTAGCGTCATTATCAAAGATACAGAGGGCTGGGCAAGGCAGGGAACCGGCTTGGTCGAACTTTCCAGCGACATAGATCTCCTTCTTATTACTGGGGCGACGAGTGATCGCAAGAACTTTTACGCCATTGGCACCTATCATTTTGTTAGTACAACTACCTTCGATATACAGAGAAAAGATAGTTACCTTGGAGCCCAACGGGCTGTTCATTGCTGTCAAATGACATCGTGGACAAATTCCACAAAGCCACTCCACTAATATCTTTATCGCCAACCTTACCAGTGATGGAACCACCAATGAACAACGATTGATCAACAATGAGCATCGAAAGGACAAGGCTAGAAGTATCAAGCGAACTTCCGATCCCAATGACAGAGTTATTTGTTGACTTATTATCGATGATCACGACATTGTTGACAGTTCTATCGTTACCCTGGGCAGAAAAGTGACCACCAAGGATGGTATAGTTCTTTCCGTCGTTGAGATAGTATACTCCAGTGACAACGCCTGTGAAATCTGAAGGGACGACAGTACGCTTTCGCTTAGCGGGACCCTCCTGGTTGTTGACAAGCTGAACGGGGAAGGCCTGGACGTCGAGGCCGTTCTTAGAACGAAGAGAAACGGCACCAGGTGCTGCGTCAGTCTGAGAAGCCATGGAACCAGAGTAGAGGATATTGTTGTTGGGAACATTGACGGAAGCTGAAAGAACGCCCCCGAGTGAGAGAGTCTCATTGGACATTCGTTCCAACCATTGCTTTTCAGATGGAATCCAGACAGCAAACCCCTTGACATTCGTAGCACCAGCGTTGGCACTGTCTGCCTTGATCATGGTGAAATCACCACTAACAGCAATTCCATCTCTTGCTCCACGAGTGAGGTTCAAAGAGATAGGAACCAACTCCTTAACACGGCCATTGACACCAGCTCCCAATCCACCCCATTCCTTCGTCTTGGTATTATAAGTAGCAACAAAACCTAAACCGGTGGTGGGGCTAGAATTGGTGTTTTGAAATTGGCCACCAAGGTATAGGAGATCTCCTTGAAGCAGTAGAGTGTTGACAGGTGCATCCAAACCACCCCTAGTTACAGAAGCAACACCGCTAGGGCCGATTGTAAAAATATGCTGGAAGCTATCATCCTTGGCAGAGAATTGACCAGCTACGTAAATGGTATCATCCTTAGAAACAACCGCCTTAACCTTAGCACCAGTGCGCAATCGGCTTCCAGCAGTGCTGATGACCGACTTGGCAACATCAGAAGCCTTCGGGACGCCAGTCTGCTTAGGGTCAAACTCATAAAGACCATTCAGCTCCAAAGAGCTAGAATCGGATCCATCCTCACTTGTCCCATTGCGTGTTGAATTGCTGAACATTTGGAACTGAACCTTCTGTGCAACAATATTGACAACAGGGGACGATTGAGTAGTAGTGGGGGTGAGAGTGACCCTAGGGCGGAATGTATCATCAGCAGCATCGACAAATCCTCGGTACACAGTATCATATTTATCGAAATAGTTGGTCTGATAGTAAGGCGGAGCTGGTTCGGGAGCCCCAGTCTTGGTGTAAGTCCCAGTGACATTGACTTGACCTCTGGTACTACAGCTGTTGTCTTGTCGGCAACCTGGTGTGTACATGAGCACAACATACTCCCCAGATTGCTGGATATGCGGTTCAAAAACAACAGAAGCTGTCCCTAACTGCGTGGTGGAGAGATTAATAGAAAGATACTGCGAGTCCGCTTCTGGACCCTTAGTCTCAGTCCACTGCCCAGTGACAACAGAGCTAGACTTGGCAGGAACACCTCCACATGATGCCTCGTTCAATTCCGTCGCTGCAAAAGAATAAATGTCTAAGAAAATATTTATCAGTTTCCATGTCAAACAACAAAAAAAAAACAATTCAACACACCATCTTGGAATAACTCAATTCCAGCGAGTCCACCACCGGCACCGTAGAAATCAAGAATATCCAGGCGAAAGCTGTTCATACCAACTTCATTCACGAAAAAGAAGTCTTGGAACTCAGCCGTAGCAGAAAGGGGACACCAAGCATCACAGTTCATAGATGTATTAGTTGCAGGATCGGTGTAGGTAAGGTTCATTATTCCATCAATGGGGAACGCAGTAAACCTGAAAAGTTTCGTCCCACGACCTTCGAAGTTGGCGTTGCGTATTCTCAATTTGGTGGGCTTAAACAAAAACTTGAAGTTTGCTGTCCAAGATCCCTTCTGTCCATCCCTCAGTAGCCACTGCTTCTCCTTCCCGGTCGAACAGACAATACTCGCTGGATCGCTAAACCCACTCAGGTCGGTGGTTTGCTCAGCAGTAATATCTGTCGAAACCAGGTTAACAGTCTGAGCGTGCCTGACATGGGGACTCGAAGCATTAACAAGGTTATTAAAGGTCCCACCAAACACGATGGTATTATTCGGAGATTTGGTGATTGTCTCGACTGGCTGGTCGAATCCGTCAAACGGCAGGTCCGTCCATCCAGCTCCATCCACCCAAGCAATAGCATTACTAGATTTCGACCCCATAAAATCTCCACCCACGTAAACCGTATTCGTCTCCTTATCGCAGAGCAAAGCCTGTACCTTCCCCACCAGCCCATTCAGGGCTGTCACCTTTCCATCCTGAGGATTGAACAACGCCACACCATTAACCGGCACATTTCCCAGACTCGTGAAATTCCCACCAACAAATATCCCCTTTACTGTCCCATCTTTCAACTCGTGCACGCAGAGAGCCTGTATCGCGGCGTCGGCGGAGGCTAGCGACGTGAATATCCCGTTGGGCAGCTGTGACAGTAAACTCTGGGACCCATTAGAAAACGCCGACGACTCTGTTTGACCCTGGAATTCGTAGATAGAAATGGCATTAAAGTCGCCCGCGAGACCGACGTGACCGAGGCCGTCGAGGTTGAAGGATGGCTGTGGAACTGCAGTTATAGTTAAAGCATTCGCTAACGCTGTCGAAAGAGAGAGTATTCCCCATAGCCTCCGCGACAGCGAAGATGTCGGAGCAAGCAATGAGGGGGGCCTCATGCTTGTGCCAACCTTTTTACGAAAGGGGAGGGAATTATAATTTCTCGGAATCCACGATGGCTAACTAGCTGAGACCCTCTTCGCAGTGAGAGGGAAAAAAATACTAAATGTTTGAAGTCTTTTCGAGGTTGGTGAAGGAGGGCAAACGCTATGTAGAAGCTAAAGATAGACGGTTGAGGAAAAGAGGGAAGAAGAGGGAGTCACTTGTAGGGTCGAAGCGAGAGAGATGGGCGTTCGGTTTGGGGGTGGTGGATTTTGGGTGGCCGGCAAATGAGAAGCACTAATTGGATGCAGGAACCGCCGGAACCTGAAATTCGAACGGTTAACTTTGGAGAAAAACAAGCAACACGGTTGGAAAGCACCCACAAGGAGAAGGGGAAGTAAAAAATAAAAAAAATACGAGAAGGAAAAGTACTCACGTTCTGTGGAAAGAGATTGAGATGTATCAATCAGCTTTCACTAGTAAGAAAAACTCACCAAGCAAAAGCCAGGTCAGCGGGGCGGACAAGTAAAATAAATAAATAAAAACAAAAAAAAAAAACGAGGGTCACCGCTGGCTGGCTTGCCAAGGTGTAGTGTTGTTTGTATGTATTCGTTGGCTGGTTGGGGGGGTGAGGGGGAGGAGAAAATGGAAAGGGAAGGGCAGGAATTACAGGTCTCAGTTGTCAATTCGGGGGACTGCGTGGCTGACCCAAAGATGAGTCTATCAGAGATGGAAATCGAGAAGAAATCAGAATAAAAGAAAGAAGGCTCTAACAAGGCCGTTGAAGGTTAAGAAAAAGTGAAGAAAAAGAGTGTGAAAAAAAAAAGGAAAGAAAAAAAAGGAAAGAAAAAAGAGTGTATAAAGTTCGATGGTTGAACAAACAAACGGGGAAAATTCAATGGGTCGTTGTTTAACACGGTGAATGAGGAGGAAAGAAAGCAGAAAAGATTAGGAAAAGGGTCCTTGAAAAGGTCAATTGCCTTCAGCAGTAGAGCGGCCGTAAGTACTGTAAGATTTAGGTCCCCTAGCAAATAAATTACCCTAAATCACGAGTAAACAAAGTACAGTACCGGTATCATACGGTAACTTTTCTAAACCTAACTCTAGTCATAACCTACGGTAGTCTCTCTCCAATTCACAAAAGCACGGGTACAATTAACGTCTTTACACCCCTGACGAAATTGCACCCCTCGCGAGATTTTTCCCTCTAAAGCCAATTTTCTCAGAGTGATCAGCGACTCATTAGTCAAGAATCTCGCGATAGGTGCAATCTGGTCAGGGGTGTAGACTAAGGGCGTTGCGGTATTCGAAAAGGCATGGACAGAATGGTAAAATGTTTCCCGGCATAGCGAGCACTCGCCACCTATTGGCTGGTCTTTGGTAGGTTTAAAGAATTTTGTGAGCCAGTGCTCGTTGTGCCGGGTGCTCGCTATGTAGGGAGACGCTGTATAACATTCCGCAGCTAACTCAACCAGTTTCCTCTACCGTAACCCCTTCCAAACGAAGCTCCTCCAGCAACAAAAGGGACATCCAGTCAGTCCCCTTCTTTCCGGACCAACCGCCGCGACACTTCCTCTCAATCCTCAAAGCAGCTCATCCCCATCCCAATCCAACCAAAAAACACCTTTACACCTTCTAACCAATACAAAGCGCTTATCCATACAACACCCCTGTAACTGGAAGCATCAGCCCTCATCCGGATGAATTTTATAATCTTCAGGACCCGTTTCATTGATTCGCTGCATGTAACGCTCGACGTTTCTGACCTCTGGGATTTTGCCTTTTCTGATTTTTTTTTCAACTGTCACAGCAAAGAGAGAGAGAAAGAGAGAGAGAGAGAGAGAAAACTTGCCTCTTTTTTTTTTTCATCTTGAATCCGAAATATTCTTTTCGACAGCTTATGATGAGAAAAGAACATCGCGAAACAATTCATCTTCACAAGAAATAATTAATTTTCGTCCGTCATACAATACAACGTGAGCCCGAGTTCCAGGTCTATGTTACTAACGTATAGTAAGCAGCCGGATTAAACCGAGCGGTACCTTTAATTGATTAGGGGAGAGTAAATCTGTAGGATCTACCGGTATCTATGATAACCAACCTACCACACAGCACACCAAGAACTGCGGTACCGCACGAGTAAGAACCAGCTCACCCGTCACCGGAAAACCCAACAATTACCAGCAAACCTTTCCAACACAAATATATGCTGATTGATATTCCAAGTATAAAATTTCGTGTACTAATTACATAGGAGAATATTTTTTTTCCCCAGCATGACATTCTCACAGGCACATCCTTTCTTTTTCAACAAACGGTAACATAGTCTACGAGATATATTGCAACTCTAGATAGTCTATTGGCCACCACCAGATGAACACCTCTACTGTTATTGGACTGACTCTCTGTCATGGTGAAGAAAAAGAAAAAAAGCATTGGCCAGTCCCTAAATTAGGAAAATCTGCCTGTCTTACTCGTACTCTTGGCCACGTTCAGCCCATACCGTACCTTGACCATCTAACGCCTTCGTCGTCTCTTCACCCTCTCAGCAAGGGTGGTCACGCCTTCCAGCTCCAGCGACACGTTCTCGCCCTCCTCCCCCACTTCCAACTTTAGACTTCTCTTTGCTTTTCTAACCACTTTCTGCACCACCACTGTTTCCTCTTCAACTGCATTTTCCTTGTCGTCGCCTACCAATGCCGGGTCGGGTTTTACCCCTTCTCCTCCGTTATCGTCTCCGGGTTCATCCTTGATCTTTTCGGTCTTCACCTTCCTGGTTGTTGTCGTTGTCTTCTTCTTGGTAGTAGTGGTTTTCTCAACTCTAACTCCCTCAACCTTGACCTCCTCTGTTTTGACATCTGCAAAGGCCTTCAAATCCGCCGTGAAAAGTACCTATTATTATCATAATTGCCTCCCCTATGATCAGCCTTCCACCGCATATAACTTTGCATCTCTACACGTGTAAATTATGTGGGTACTAACCGAATGTGCCCAGCCCGCTTCCTGTCCCCATAACTTGCGGAAGTGATCTCCAATAGCTTCGTACGTAGCTTTGGTCAAACTTTTATGTTTCCCGCGACCGAAGCCGTAGTCTCTCTGCGCGATCTGCCAGACTAACATTTTTTTCCCTTTCAATCAGCTTTAATCCAACCAACCAACCAACTCGCGTTTCGGGGAGGGTAGAGTGGGTGGAATGATAGGCAAACCATGAGTATCAACAGGCACAGCCTCAGTCTTATCCAAACTCATCAAGCAAACGCAATCCGCAACCTTCGGTCCCACCCCAGAAAGCTCGAGTAAGGCTTCATGTGCATCTCTATAATCAACCTTTCTCAACCCGTCCAACCATCCCACCGGTCGATCTTGGGCTATCATCCTCGCAGTGGTAGAAATATACTTGGCTCGATAACCAAATCCCAATTCCCTCAAGGTCTGCTCCGTCCCATCGCCCATTAATGCCCCGGGCGGCGGGAAGTCATGATAGGTGTGTCCATCAACTTCACCGAGCTTAGGGCCGAAAGTCGTGCATAGTTTGTCCACCTATTGCATCCCCCCAGTCAACCACGGAATATATAGATAGATATGTAGCTAGCTAAACAAAAAGTGCTGAAGCAAGGAGCACTAACCATCTGCGAAATCCTCAGGATATTATTATTAGACGAGCAAATAAAGCTCACAAGGTTCTCCCAAGGATCCTGCCGAAGCATGCGTATGCCCGCGAAGCGCACGGCTTTCTTAAGGAAGTGCGCATCCGCAGCGCCCCACCCCTCGTAGAGCTTCGTAAGGTTGATGTCCAAGTTGAAGTAATCGCGGATGAGCTCCACCGTATCATCTTTCTTCGAAACCGTACCCGCAGGGAATATAACACGGTAATGCAAATGCGACTCGTCCTGTCGAAGCATCAAGATTCGACCGTTCAAAGCACAAGTCCTAGAAAACAAATCAATCAATCAACCCCCACTCCCCTGAAACGAAAAATAAATTGTGCTCGTAAAAACAACGAACAACGGAAGAAGAACCCACCATTCGCCAGGATTGGAAGCTTTCCATCTACTCGATCCGTCTTGTTAATCTCCTTTTTTTTCCTTCATTTCGTTTTCTTTCTTTCTCTCTATTTATCTCTAGATTGTAGCGGGTAGTTGCCTGCGGATAGTAAAATTACCTGAAAGATTGCCCGCACCGGAGCACGGAGGAGAGACATAGCTCACTGAGGGTTAGGGGCAGCTTGTGCCATTCTCCTTTTGCCAAAGCCATTCGGGCGCGAAAGCGAAAGCGGAAGAGAGAGAGAAGGTTTGTCGGGAGTTTGTTTGTTTGTTTGTGAGTGAAGGAAGGCGATTCGAACGCGAGCGAGGAGAGGCATACAGTAAGAGGAGAGTGGGTGTTGGAATTGGAAATTTGAAGATTTCGCGGGAGGGTGAGCCGCGTTGAAACGGTGCTTGCTTGGCGGGATGTTTTGGTTTGTGGAACTGGAACGACGTGATGGGTTGTGATTATGGCTCTTTTTTTGCCACTATTGCTGTGATGGTTGTGGGGTCCGATAGTAACTGATATATATTGTAACTATTTTCATAATAGCTATAGTATGTTTAGTCTAGGCTAGTTATTACCATACAGTAGTGCTCTATGTATGATATTATTATGGTCGTTTGCTGGGGTATTCAATCCTGAGAAACAACTCAAGTTAAGCTGCTCTAGAATCACATGTTGATGGGGACTTCTTTATGCTCAAATGCTTCGTTCGAGATCCTATTCCTGTTCCACGCTAGGTCATAGTCAGGACTAGTTGTTCTTCCTCTTCTTGTACTTGTATTTTTTTTTTTTCCGTTCATCTTTGCTTGGTGTCTCGTTGTTGAGGGTGTCGGACCTCGACGACCGATATCATGTTGACAAATAGCTCGTCTATTATCCTCCCTATCATAGACTACGCTTGTATCGAATAAGCTCTCTGTTGAATAAGTCTTTGCTAAATAATATATCGTTACTATTCCTGCCACGAGCCATTGCTCATCATCGGCTGGGGTTCACATCCCACTGAAGCAGCAGTTTGGTCACGATAATTACTTAAGTGTTAAACCACACTCGATCCTTTCAGGAGATTCACAAGAAAAATTTGATCCCAAGCCCTCTATCATAGATTGAGGCAAGGGGAGGTGACAATTCTTCTTTTTGTGACAGCTTCACAGATATTGGTATGCTTGTACGGATTTGAATTTCACTATCAAACATCTAGTAACACTCACCCTAAGGATGCATCGAAATACAGCTAGAAAAAGCTCAACCAGTAAATCAACCACTTTCGCAATCTATAGAACCTCTTTTCGCACCTCCGGAGAAAAAGAAAAAAAAAGAGAGCAAACCACAAACCCCGATGTAACGCCAATCCAGCCCAGAGTGAGAAAGAAAGAAAGAAAGATGAAAAAGAAGATGAATGTTGTACAACAACAGAGAAGACGAATCCCCCCATATAACATGCTGCTTCCACTAGATCAGGGGTGATATAATACTCAAGCGCCACCCTGTCCAGAAAAAGAGATCCTCACACGCTTCGGCCCAGGCGTCTCGACTTCAGACGGACTCTCCGACTCGTCGTCGCCCTTTCTTCTCTTCTTCTTGTTCCTGACAGTGGCTCCAACTTTCGGAGCGTTCTCCGCAACCGTAGGAGTAGAGCTATTAGTAGCAGGCGTAGCATCCTCCTGCTGCTTGAGCTATTTCACAAGCACATATATATATCAGAAATCACGTGATCACTACTCTCAAAAGGGTGATGAACAAACCTTAGACGCAGGAGAAGTCAGCGAAGAATGAGAGAAGAGGCGATCCGTCTCGTTGATATTGTTCCTTCTTCTGGCGGCAGTCCCCTTGATGTAATTATCGAAACCTTTGACAATGTTTCCGTTTTGCGTATCCTCAAGGTAAGCGATCTCACACTTGGCGATATTTTCTTCGTACAAGGCCTATATCGCGTTAGTAACCGGGAGAGCGCGTGTTGGGTGGGGGGGAGTTTCTAGAAGAAGTGGACTTACGAGAGTCTTATCCAGGCTGCGCTTACGCTGAATCATATCTCTGAGGTCCTTGCGGAGCTTCTCGTAGTAGGGTATGCCAGTCTTATCCGGCAGTCCCGGACCTATAGCGACAGCAGTGGTCGGGGCAGCGGTGGGAGCAGGAGCCACGGGAGCTCGATCGGCGGGTACTCCAGACATTTTGGAGCGTGTTTGATGGAGTTATGGTGGTTGAAGTGATGGAGAGATCTGTGGTGATAAATGGCGATAGATGACGCGACGTTGGGAAGCTTGTGAACCGCGCTAGCCTGATATGGAAAAGTCACGTGCCCAAGTCGTCGCCGTTGGATATCGCTCGGATAAGTTGGTTTTCATTCGCATTCTGCTATCACTGGCGTAGCCTTGTGCTTGCAAAACCTCGCTCGAAGTTGAAGAATTGAAGATGTAGATTCAACACGGCACATCTCTCAATCTGCTGCTCTGGAAGACAGAATTATGGTGTCCTGAAAGCATAAAGAGCTTTGGCTTTGTGGCTCATCTTAGCACAATACGACACTGGTTACTAACATATAAGAGGATGAGCCACCACTAAAGTGACCTTCTTTATAATACGGAATTATAGTGTAGGATACGATAGCCGTGATCCCCAACCTGATAGTCGGACCCAGTGCCTTGAACAAACTGTAGTACTATCATAGGCCATTTGATCCTGCTTTATAAATTGAATGGGGTTTTCTTGGCATAGGATTAACAGGCTTTGGATCCCTCTTTGATACTTTTTTATTGTAATTAAGAAATTGGCATTATTGTAGAGTTACCCCTGGAGGTAGATGTTCAACAGGTGACTGGCGAGTATGATACTTTTCATTAACTTAAGTTATATCTATTGTGTTAACTGAGTTTCTGTCATCTATCGTAGTCGATCGCTATTCCCTGTACTATTTTCCACACTTGAATCTGGAACCCTTGTGCTACATCAGACTTCTCTCTATTAAAAAAAAAAAAAAAGAATACTCAATACACAGTATATCTATCTTACAGGTGGAAGAAAAGAAAGAAGGGAATTGCAGAATTGGATAAGAAAATGTACGAAGTGTAATTTCTATAGAGAAAACAATGATAAAATTAGTTACAATGGAAACTTCAAGCTATAAACCGGGCCTTCATACTACAATACAATTATTTCCCTGACACAAAGCCCTAAGTTAGTTTATAAACAGAGACTCATAAATCCTCACTCGACTATCTGAGCAAAATCCTTAGGGAAGTTGAGACGAGGATGATGATGATGATGATGATGTATATGGGCATTCTCAGTAACAGTGCTTCCCTTTAATCATAGAAAGATGGGCGGGGAATCTTGAGAACACAATGTCCATAATTGACTTTGTAAGGAAAGGAAAAGAAATACAGCGGGTTCCACAAGATGGCGTCGTTGTATGTCGTATATCTTTGGAGGAGGAGGAGGAGGAGGAGGTTGAACGGGAGTGAGTGAAGGGAGAGAATGTCAAAAGTAGTAATGGGTATGTCTGTGGGGCAACCACGAAAATCGCACACAAGTTATACGTATTGAAAGGTGATGCTGTTAGAAGGGTGGTATCATATCTTCACTGCTTTAACCTATTCTGGGGGTTGCAGCCTTCTGTTGCTGTAGTAGCGCTACCACTCCCTCACGTTTGTTTCTCGTAGCACACGAGAGTGCTGGTTCGCGATTACAATCTGTCACGTTGGGGTCGACTTCTTGCCGTTTGAGCAGTAACTTGACAACCCCCTCATGCCCACGGCTGGCAGCAGTCCAAAGGGGTGTTTCGCCCCACATACTGGGCGAGTCAGGGCTGACATCTTTTCTTCCCAAAAGTAGTTTCAGCACTCCCTCGTGCCCACACCTGGCTGCCCAGTGGAGGGGCGTTTCCCCGAAGCAATTAGGCTTGTTAGGGATGACGTCTTCCCTTCCCAACAGTAGCCTTACTACATCCTCATGCCCTTCATGAGCAGCCCATTTAAGTGGTGTGCTTCCTTGGTAATCGCTTTGGTTGATATCACAACCTTTCATCTCTATCAAAGCAACTGCAATCTCGACAATTCCGAAGAAGGATATGCAGTGCAGTCCAGTGAACTGAGAACTAACGTCGAACAGACCAGGATAAACACACTGGTCGTGTTCCAAAAGTAATTCAGGAGATATATGGTTATCAAAGTCCTCAAACAGCTCCAGCGCAAGCATTTTCGCTCGGTCCGAGAGTTCCCTTTTCGCATGGGTTCCCCAATGAATAGAAGAATATTGTAGAAAGGGTAAGTTTTGAAGGGGTGTGTTTCGGAGGCCAAGAGAAAAACCGCTCCAAAGATTGCCCGAAACGGCCCGGACCTGCCCGGAATTCAAATAGCTTAAGCAGGTTTCCGCAATTTCCGAGTAAGGTCTGCTGAAAATATCCCGATGACTTCGAAGATGTTCGTGGAGGGTGAAGTGCATCAATCTCAGAGTCGAACTCTCCTTATCTACGCTGACTAGTCCTTGACAACAGGCTAGCAATGTTCCTATCGAAGGGACATTGTCCGCAACGAGATCTGGTAACCCTATTTCGACCGCTAGGGCATGGCATAATTCATCTATGATACCTTCAGCGGTCTCTCCGAATGACAAATCCACATCAAAGCAGACATCCCGAGCTTAGATTTTTCACCACCCTGCCCCCTAATTCGCTGCAGCGTTGCGTTGTAAGCGTCTCCCAGCTCCAAGCCATCCGTCATTGTACCAAGCTTTTGCCGCCTGCGATGAATAGTCGTTTCTCGTAAAATTGCATCGATATTCAGGGAGACTAGCAAAAATCTGGATATGTATCTGTCAGTAGATGACTTTGGGCAGGGTTCACAATTTGGTTGTCACGAACATTTCTGAAATATTTTCAGGAATTTTCTTCAGGATATCTGCCTCCAGGCTACTGTCCATCGCATCCGGGTTTGTGTCCTCATCCAGTCTGGCACGGATAAATGTGATGGTATCGTCTTTGCTGGGAGTTATAGAAACGCTTGTTACTCGTCCAGAAAGACGCCTTTCGATCTCAGTCCGAATATGAGGTCTCCCAGTCACGAATATTCGAGTGCTTGGGGACTTCTGGAGGATTTCGTTTAGCGAAACAAGAACTTTGACTCGATGCTCTGCTACACATTCGTCCAGTGCATCGATGTATATCACTGTACGCTGTGAGGACGTGATGATCTGTAGCATTTTGACTATTTCGGAAAGCTGCGGCCTCCGCTGACCAATGGCCTTTTTCTGATCTTGGAATGCCTGGGATATTTCCTCTGGAATATCTTCCAGTCCGCTGACGATCTGTTTCAACAGGGAACCCAGCATGCTCGTTGCAGACTGCTCCTTTTGGGTTGCAAAGTCAAAATAAAAACATGCAACGGCAGTATTTTGTTCCTTGATCTGATCGCACAACCGGTCTATTACTAGGGAACTAGCATCGCGGTCTGTCAGCACCGGTCTTTTTATTCCCTTCCTCGAGGATGGTGCCTGTTACCTGATGTACGTCTTGCCGACACCCGGATCTCCATAACAAAACAGGACCGCTTTATCGGATTCATCTCCCCCACTACCGTCATTCCAGCTTCTGAATTGCCCAGTTTGTAGTAGCCATTCTCCTACATCGTCGACCCGGTGTTCTTGAATGTCCTGATGCCGTAACTTGGGCTCTAGTGGTGATAGCCAGGTCAAGATCCGAGACTGATCATCGATAGTGAAGTTATTCCACACGGTATTAAACGAGTTGTTATTATTGAAGCTGTTTGTGCTACCGTTGATGTTATATTGAGACATTTTCAGTTTTTTTGCTGCTCGGATTGTCCTAGATGATGAGTTATTGAGCAGGATCGGTCGGGGGGATTTGTGGGAGCTGAAGAAAAGCGGGGATATTGTGTGCAGCCTCGAAGATATCATACGGTACTGGAGCTGGGAACAGTCAGCTCAAGGAATCCGAGATTTGTGAAGGCCAACACGCTTGTAGCTACCGTATTAGTAGCAAGAGACGCCACACATTTCTATTACTCCCGTATTGTAACCCATCACATAAATTTCGTGCTACCGTACCGGTACACGAACACTCAAGAAAAACCGGTGGTGGAGGAGTGCAGTGCCGTAGGTCAACTGGATGGCTAGAAACTCTTTAGAGCAGATCACTTAAGAAATACCATGTCACCAAAGTAAAACATCAGAGCAGAGTGCTGCTTTGTGTCGCAAATACCAACTTTTATAGTTAATCTGATGGTTCTCTACCGGTCTGTTATTGTATTAAAGTATGCCCGATTTTATTATCTTCCCGGATCTTTTTAAGTTACCCAAATACTATACTCAACTGCCCCGGGCAGGGTATGAATCATGTAATATTATATGCTCTGAAGTTCTGAGTTTAATGCGTCTCTGAATGGCTATCCCTCTGAGGTTTCCTTAAGGATTGGTCCTGAAGACTCAATCTTGGAAAATAACGCTAGCTTTGGTTGGGAGAAATAAACTTCACTGTAACGCATCACAACTGAGCGCCTGAACTCCAGGCAATGTGCTAATGTTGCCGAGTGAGTGGCTATGAATATTTGTGCAAGACCGTAGAGAGAGATATGATACTATATAATAATGACGGTGGATGCGGACTGGAATAGGGATGTATAGCAAATAGATTGAGTTTCTAGCTTCTCCTTTTTTTTATAGGTCTTCATTGCTGTAGGCTATCTACTAGTAACTCAGCCTGCGATGAAGAGCTTCGAAACTTTTCCCAGTTAAATCCTAAATGAAATTTATGTCCCAACTGAGAGTACTTCTTTAGCATCTGTTCTATCAGTATGTTATCCTTAGACACTATGATGCTCTCAGCACTCACAATCGTAACCTCTGAGGGTTTATCAGTGTTTTTTTGGTTTAAGATAGGGTATAAGTTATGATTGTACGTTTTAGGACTGGGCAGGACCTTACACGCACAATTAACTCTTTAAGAGAAGACGAGGTCGAATTGTCTAGTTTTACGTAATCGCAAATTATCTCAGAGTCGGCTATAATAAAATTCAGTTAGCCTAACATTTATGTACTACAATATTCACCTATGATACCCTAGATGGTAAATACAAAAGGCGCTACCGTCACTGAATATCACCCGCTCACCCGGCCAACCTCACTCCCATTACCTGGTTTTGCGGGTGGAGAATTAAGCATTACCATTCGGTTCAAGACCCTGCACACATTTGATGACCAGAGTAGGCAATTAATATCAAGTCACTGACTCTTTAAGTAAAAGTATGAGTTTTGTACATTTGACCATAAATGTAAGCGTATACTGGAAAACAAACTTTAGAAAAAGGTCACTCCTCAATACCCCTCAACCTATCGCGTGCCGCTCCATTTAAGAGAACAAGAACAAAAGAGTTATGATACATAGGTTAAGCTTGATCATGAAAGATTGAGAGACCCCCCAAGAGATTTCCATTCATCCCTCGTGTATAATATTACAACCAACACTAATCCGACACATTCTATGAAGAAATGTGAAAAAATAAATAAAAATAAATAGTGGTAGCAAGGTTTAACTCATCCGCGAAACTTCTAATTTTATCCCCAAAACACCAGAGGAAACAGATACAGCAGGAGAAAGCAAAGAGATAAATGGGCACAACAGGTCGTTCTACAGGAAGCTCCTACTCTGAAATTTCTTGTACCAATAAACGGCGACGATGTCTGCAAGACAGAATCATGCAATTCAGGGGGTCGAACAGGGTCAAAGTAGGGGATAGCATGAGTAGTGATAAAGTGTGTGCTACTGTGGCGAAAGCGATACATGTCCTTGGTTGATGATATGGAAAAAGTTTAGGCCCCGGAGCCTTAAACCAGGGTAGTGATTGCAGCTTTTCGGGCTTTTAGCAGATTCACTACTTCCCCATGTTGATTATTTGAAGCACACAAGAGTGGTGTTTGGTCGTCTTTGTATGGCGTGTCGAGGTTGACGTCTCCTGCTAACAGAATCTTCACTACTCCACCACGTCCATTCTTGATAGCCCATAAGAGCGGTGTCCGGCCATAATTGTCCGGCGTGCCAGGGTTGAGATGTTCATTTCTGGGTAAGAGTCTTACTACTTCGTCAAGTCCATTTCTGGCAGTCCACGAAAGTGGTGTTCGGCCTTGTTTGTCTGACCTGTTGGGGTTGACATCTACCTGTTCGAACGGTGGTTTCACTACTTGATAATGCTCATTCACGATGGCACATGAGAGAGGCATTTGGCCATAGGTTGTGCTTGGCATGTTGGGGTTGACATCTTTCCGTTCCAACATCAGTCTCACTACTCCATCGTGCCCACTCAAGCAGCCCGCGGGAGTGGTGTTTGTCAAAACCTTTCACGATTTCTTCCTCGATGTCAGGTCTGCTGGTGAGGAATACTCGCGCGTTTGGTGGCTCCTGAACGATATCTCGCAGTGAGTAGAACAGAATCTATTTCAACCGGAATTTGAAGATGATTCAGCTGATTATGTTAGTAGTACATAGCCTGGTACTTAGCTTGGAGGCAGTTTAAGGATCTTCTCCTCTGAACTGATATTACTGTAACTTGATTTAGGCCGTCTAGCAGTATCGGAGGCCACTACCCACTCTCACTGATAATAATACATTTTTCATGAGTCACAGACTTTTAGTTCTTAAGGACCATGACTTGATGTACCTGACGGAAACACCCTGCCATCTCACATTACTCCCAGTGAAGCCTTGATCCAGATGCTTATATCTACTTCGCCGAATCCACACCCCAGGGTTGGGGGGGGGGGGGAGACAAAGAGGCAATCCCAGTTTACAATTTCCTTCCCAATTCGTGGCACTAGCCTACTGTGCATCCGGTATCTATTGTATATCGGCACAAGCCCCAAGATAATCTACCACCATAGTTCTACAGCTCATGATAATTAACCAGTACTTTCTCTAACCAATCCCAACAGATGTGGGTTCACTTTCAATTTATTGGGCCGAGCTGCTTATATTATACTCGAATATGGTACTATAATATTACGCGACTATCTCCCCAAACCTAATTATTCAGTCAAATGGAGAAGAAAAAGAGCCAAAATATAACACAGTCTTATATACAAATATATTCTCGAGTAGGGCTCTGTAGTTCTCACGTTTCCTTACTTGCACTACCGTATAATCTCTTGAAATCCACTATCAGGTTATCAGCGGAAATCAGGCCGTCAGCCCACGATAGGTTTAGTTTGACAGGTTAACAGGATTGCGAATACCAGTTAACAAGATCCAACACGTCCAGTGGGCCGATCCTATACCATGTTGGGAAAACGCTAGTCCTTCTCAGGAGCTTTTGACTCAGAATCCGGAGATTACAGGGCTATCGGAGATAGTGGATTTCAAGAGATTATACGGTAGCAGAGCACGGACATCAAAGCGTACTGGACATGACAAAAAAAAAATGATCCCGGGTCTCAATATGTTCGCTTCCTCTGCCACCCGCTACCGATTGCCAATGGGCGGAAAAAATATGTCGTTGTAATGTCTCTCCAAGTCTTATTCCGATCACCACAATCACCACTATTACCACCCACCGTAACTGTGCTTAAAAAAAAACAAAAAAGACCCAACGAAAGTTGTTCATAAAACGTCACTCGGGTAAATAGCGAACCAAGTGCGCGATTCTCCCTTGTACCCCGATCCAAAAACCCTCACACAACCCCACACACCCTCCTCGACCACTCCGACATTTCAGAATTTCGTCCCATTTCAATCCACCTCACCACCCTCCTTCGAGTGGGAGCAGCAAGAAAGAAAATCTTCACATGTCAACAGCAGGCCGGACTCTTGCAGAGCAGCCAAAATTCGGCCGGCCGGGCACTGCTCCTCGCTTGAAGTTGTGTCAATTTTTTCTCACTCTCTCTTCCCTCCGCACGTTCGGCCGGTGGTGGTAGCGGTGCTTTAAGTCTGTAGTGCACTGTGGGTGCGGGTCTGGGGCTGTGGAGGAGAAGGGAGGTCATATTTTATTTTAATTTATTCAAAACGCTGGAAAGCTAAGGTCAGTGTATTGCATATCTTGTCCTTCCCGGGGAGTGCTTGGGGGGTTTTGGTAGTGTATTATTTCTAGAGGAGAGAGTGAACGTGGAGGAATAGTTGATCGGATATACGGATTGGATTGGGTGGAGTGGGGCGGGATGGATTGAAATGGAGTGCGCAGTAATAACTCGTCTCGATTTTCGTCTCAATATCTTGTTTAATGTTTGTACCGTATTGTCTACAGTGGTGTATCAAAGGATACTCCGGGTTCAGACTTAGGACAAGTACGTGTGAGTAGGAGTACAATATCAACATACTCAAGCTATAGTACCCAAGCCACCGTGGGGCCAACCCAAAGAGGCAAAAATCACGCATCGGAATCTAGATCAACAAAAAAAAAAGACCTTGCGCAATAATTCACCTATCTTAGCCCTCCATGAAGCGTGTCACAGAATGCTACATAGACCACGCGACCATAAGAGCGATATCCCAGTCGAAGTCAGTCTTCCCCATACCGATCTCTCCACCTCTTTCCTCGTGCTGGTTCGGCCCACGGCCATCCGACTAAGCAGGCCAGATCTATAGTAACTTACCGTACCATGCAAATTACTTCCCCCACAAAATTCCTCCTTCCCCAGAAGCCTTATGCAAAGTACTAGCTGATCATTTTTTTTTTCTCTCTCTTCCCTATCCCCGCCCTCCAGCTCCTCTCGTAAAAAGCATTACTTCACACGAGTGATATTCCATGAACCTGTGCTACAAGAAATTAGTAGGAAACTTCCGTCGGGTGACGGCAGTGCGTAAGATACTAATGATCATAATAGAAGAACAACTGGAACTCGGGAACTTCCCTGGAAAATTTTTTTTTGCATTCCAGGTTCTCTTTTTCTTCCGAGGATCTGAGACAAATTGCTTGTGATAATCAGTTGAAAAGAAAGGTTATACCGTAAAAAATAAAAAATAAAAAACAATTCCATCACCAGCGGACGAGCGGATGGGTTTTCTTTTCTTCTCTTTCTCTTTATAAGCTCACGATGGTAACACTTACTAGATAGCAGATATGTCCCAAGAAACCTTGTCTGGACGTATGGACGAAAAGACCTAGGTAAGCCTCGAATTTAACATCTGGAAAAAAACTACTACTCGTACTGTAACTAAAGTACAGTCACTAGACAAAAGTGATGGTGAAACGACATTTCTCTCTTTGCCGGAGACTACAATGGCCTAAGGGGAGGGTATTGCGCGATTGAGGTCTGTACAGGAGAGGAGCTGTTCCGCAGACAAAGGGAAATCCTGTTTCACCAAGACTTTTGTCTAGTGACTGTAACATCGCACGGTATCGATAACCGTCCACTCACCTATCTACCGTGTCTATCTGTCCATCCCTAGCCCAACTCTACTTGTACTCCAGCTTGACTTAACTTACCCCACAACTCGACAGCGCTCCACGACTGCCAAACAAAGAATCGGGAAAAAAAAATTATAAATAATTTTTAAAAAAAAAAGAATGAGCACCACGATATCTTACCTCGCAAAATACCAACCATGAATGAGAAGAAAAAACGGAAACACAAGGGAACAAGAGGAGGATTTCACATGGGAATACCAGCGCTACCCCCTCGTGAAACCCAAACTGGGCCGACGGGAGCACATCAGAGTAGATCTTTGCGCCCGTACCAAGAAAGAAGAAGGCAAGCAAGAAATTACCACGGGTAAGGAATTTTAGGTAGTTATCGTACAAGTAGAGGGAAAGGCAAATCCTCCCCCACAACCAATTTCCAGAACACCCGTGACACTTACTCAGTCAATCAATCAATCGCTCAATCAATCAATCGCTCAATCACTAACCCCCCCCCCCCCCCCCCCCCGGTCCCTGGGCAAGTCCAAAACCAAATTTACTCACCCACGTGACACAGACATACTACATTCCTCCACCATCACCTTCCCACTCCGACGCGGTGGCTTCTCCTATCCTCTCCGCCTGAGCGAGAGCGCGTGCACGCAAGGCCACAACCCCAAATCTCCCCTTCATCCTCCTCCTCCTCCTCCCCCGATTCCCTAGCTAGCGAGCGGGCAGTGCAAATCATCATCGTCATCATCATCATCACAATCCCTACCCCCGCCAAACCTTTCACAATCCACTACCCACCCGCACCGTTCGCCATCATGCTGTAATCAATCCTTCAGCTAAGACATGTACCATATCTAAGCACAATCTCCACAAACTTCTGACATGATGCTTAACTTATACTTCTTATCAATACCTGCCTACCTGCCTGCCGTCGCCAATCGATCTCACAAAATCTCACTCGCGGGTGTGGGGAGGTAACCGCCGTGTCCAATCATTCGGTTCGGATTCCGCAAGGAAGGGAAGGGAGGGGAAGTTCAGCGGGCACATGAACATTAGTAAACACTTTATTGTGATTATCCTATTCCGTTGCCTGAAGGTAAGGAGAGACGGAGGGACGGAGGGGAGGTTAATTAACCATACTCGTATAGTATAGTTACGGTGCCTACGGGCTTGAGTGCTTGTATTGCAATCTATGCATTTTTTTTTTCTTTTTCCCTTTCCTATTTTTGTCTAGAGGGAGGGAGGGAGGGAGCTGTACCATCAGCACCATCTTCTTAAAAGTTCAGCACATTCCACATACACACTACCTACACACTCTAACTGTACAGAACACATGTGAGAGTATGACAAGACAGGACAACTTTGCGGGCCCACGAGTACTGTGCCTAGAACATGGTATGGTAGATTGCGCATTCGTATGTCAATTACAGTACAGCCCTGTGAACGAGTACGCTGACTCTCGACACCTGCGACAATAAAAAATAAATAAATAAATAATTGCCACTCCATTCACCCACCCTTCCTTCCTTCCTTCCGACCCTGTCCCCGTCCCCCCCCCCTGTCATGACCTGTCCTGTCCGCGACATCCCCCCCCCATCCCATTCGCATTTTGACATCGAGAAATCCGGCAATTTGATTGAAGGGATGTACTGTACAATAACTTATGTATCCGTAATCCCGGGAATCGGGTACCGATAAATATTGAAAATGGAAATTTAACAAAGATTGATAGGATGGGATGGGATGGGATGGCAAAAACGGTTGTACGATCTTGGCGGGGGCAGGAAGAAAAAGGTGCCGTACAGTACTTAGCACACAATACGGTACACGTCGCGACTCTCGCTCTATACACTGTAGGTTAAAAGTTCTTATCTCGTTAGACTTGGACTTTTCTCGCAGGGAGGGTGATTTTTTTTTTTTTTCCAACAACTGGTGTGTTCCCTGAACTGAGAAGGTAGGTAGGATAACTTAACTTATGCTCCTCCGGCCTTGAGATTAATAAGGAGTCCTTGATAAATGCCATCATGTGCCGGAAGATATATCGCGGAGGATGTTAGTTGGGGAGTGTGCAATTAACCAGGATTTTGCTGGTAGCATTTGTCATTCTGTTTATTCTAACATCATCATCTGAATTCATGACTGGTGATGGAGTTCGTTGTTGTGGTTCATGTTATATCACTTTTAGGGGGTAACTTTCGCTCTTCGGTCGCCCGCCAAGCTGCTACAAGTATTTGAAAAAAAAAAAAAAAATAATACTTGTATTAAAATTCCTACTGTACAATAATGATCAGAAGTTCTGGGATGGGATGGGATTGGGGGAGGAGGCGAAAAAGAAAAAAAGAAAAATGATGAAAAAGAAGTCAAGGTAGTTGAATGTAAGTTTTATATATATCAACTACCGGTGTGAGCCTAGATCGTAACTTATGTACTGTACAAGTACCAGGCAAGATGTTTTCGTACAAGATAGGGATAGTTTTTGCTGGTTAACTATCCCTGTCTTGTGCGAAAACATCTTGCCTGGTACTTGTACAGTACTGTGCACTTTCTTGAGAGAGAGATTACAGAAAAGCAAAAAGTAAATCGAAAGGGAAAGGGAGAGAAGAGAACGATAAAGTTATGGTGCAAGTTAATAGTAACAAACTTTATTACTTTCTTTTTCCCTTTTTAACATCACAAATGCAATGGCTTGGGTTCTTCCATTGGTTGATTGGTTGGCCATAACCGCGCCCGTTATGAGAAAAATTATTTATTATAGATTATCATTTAAATTTATTACCACAGTAAAGAAGAGAAAAAAAGAAAGAAAAAAAAGGAATTGACCCCTGTCCACCTCCTCTCAGCTCCAGTCACCACGCCATCGATGGATTCCCATACCGTACGGTACCCTACAGGATCAGTAACATACCGGCTGGAACTGCGGGTTCCACCTATATAAGCCGACTGTATACACCCAGGGATCAATTGTAGAAACACCAATAGAACGACCTATATGGAAGAAACCTTTCTCTTGCTTGCCTCCCTATTAACAAATTCCACGTTACGCTAATATATACAAAAAAATGGGGGTGTGGTTATAAAAAGCTATAGTAAACAAGAAGAGAAAAAAAAAAGGAGAAAGAATAGTTTAGACAAGTTCGTCCAGGTTTCCACCAGCCAGCCAATTTCATGCCATAATGATTGTACCGTACCGCCCACGCCCAAATAAAGTAAAACACAGAAGAAATAGTGCTTATTAGCAGCCCCCAAAGAGAAAAAAAGTGCAAAGGACCACCATTCTTCATGTAGCCACTAGAATAGGAGAAAAGAAGAAAAAAACAATGATACACCGAACCCATCCGCTAAATCGCAAATTACCGAACAAATATAAAAAGGAATAGAAATAAGAATTGACCGAAGGCCTTATGAAGCCACTCCAATCTTTGCATCTGGAGGATATTTAGGCGTTTGAGGGGAAATATAATCTCCTGTCTCGCGCTTATCATCTGCACGAAGATCCCGATATGGCGAAAATTGGCTCCCCTTCAGAGAAGGGCTTCGACCCGCTGAGTCCAAATCTTTGTATGGCGAATATGGTGCCGAGGGTGTTCGTCCAGTTGCTTCAATTTCTTTAAACGGGGTATAAGGTGGTGAAGAAAACGAGCTGTCAGATCTCAATCTTGATGAATGACTGTATGCGTCGCTGTCCGCACGCCCTCTGAGTTGTGCTGAGAATGTATTAGGGTTGTATTCCCTCGGTATTGAGAGGGATAGACTGGTATCTTGTCCAGGTTTTAAGACTGCTGGGTGAAAGTTTCCTGGTGCTGATGGGGGATGGCTCTTTCCGGTCTTTACTGAATCGAGCATTTCATATGATGGATCGGGTTCAGAGAGACGTCTGGCGTTAAAGGAGACGAATTCGTCATTTGGCTTCTTCCGAACCAAGAGGTTTTTGAAGAAGTTATACCAGCCAACGAAGATGGAGACACTGCCAAGTAGGATGAGAGCCCAGATTCCATTCAACTAAACCACTATTAGATCTAGCCTCGCCACTATCATCGAGGAATGGGCAACTTACCGATAACAAGAACAACACTGCTAGGGCAGTCGCCTCAGGTATTACAAGTTCCGCTGCAATATCCAAACACTTATCCTTATCCCCGTCGTGCTGAAGCAAGCACATCAACCACTCGATCCCTGTCTGCACGTTCTCCGGCGTCTTCTCCGTAGTCCCATCAAATTGCAAGAAAACCGTCGCAAAAAATACCAGGTCCGCAAGAATCAAAACAACTACGAATATACCCCTCCACTGCAGCATTACAACCCTCTGAATCCTTCTGAAAGCTTGTCCTGCGGTCACGGTCCTAACACTGGTTGCATATGGCAGTGGTGATCGTAACTCTGTTGCTTCCTTCTCTTCCATCAAACTGCGGAGATAGACTTGGATGCAGTAACCAAAACTATTATCTTGTTAGTTGTGTTAATTAGGTGGTGGTAGAATCGCTCACGTTATTGACTGAGTGACAATAGATGCCGCCGCCACAGCTAGGAGTGGCCCCCAGAAGGTCTGTAGCCCTGCCTTGGAATTGATGTGACATGATTCACCAACCCGGAACGATACTCCAGTAATAGAGAGCGCTACAGCTAGAAAAACCACGGGTATCGACCATCCAGCGGCCTGTGCACTGAGGAAGAAGCGGCGTCCAGGAATTACTTGCCAACAGATTTGGAGATGTAGTGATAACGTTCGTAGGAAAACTAGACTTGTCAACCGGATTCTCTAGTCCATCGAGTCGAGCAAACATACCCCACATGACCGTACACCATCCTCCACCTAATAAGAAGGCACCAGAAAGAGCACAGTTAATGCTTGAATACATATCGTGGGGTGTAATTTTGTCAAAGCACTGTGTCGACGGATTTCCCATAGGTATTATGAAAGATACCTAACATGGTCAGCCCATCCATCTCACCTCACCCAAAACCACCGAGCCACGCGTACCTGCATCAGCATTATAGCAAACACCAGACATACGCTCAGGTAGTGTCTATGTGTAAATTCGACCGGCAAAATTGCAAAACTAAGCAGCATGAAAGCACAACATCCTACGCCCACAACATTCACGTATGTAGAGTAATGTACTAATCGTTGAAAATCTAAGAGAGCCGGTTAGTTTGGACGCTCCATGTTCCCATTTCCGGTGAACAACTCACTATCAGGGTATACCCATTGTTGTTTAGGGCATGGAAGGCAGCACATTCCTCCTCCGGAGAGCATCGGTAAGCAAACTCTAGCATTTGTATCTGGAGGATTCATCAGCCGGCTGTTCTGGTAGGGGAGTTGTTGGTTGTGTGGTCAAACTCACCACCTCCATTCTCCGGATAATCACTCCTGGGAACAAATGGTGAAGGGCAACTGGTAGCCATTGTGCTCGTAATTGAAGTCCACTCCTTAGATTTGGTTGAAAAATGTTACCCCGTGATTTGCGAGACGGGCATAAACTTCAAAACTCCCACAACCAAACTCCTTCTCTTGTAATAACCCGTAGTAGTCGTAGTAGTCGTAGTATATTAAGTGGTTGTAGTAGTAGTAGCAGTGGTCGATGGTATCAGACAATCAAGCAGTGATTTAAAACGAATGACGAATGAGCCCGGAGTATAACGGTGGAATTGGGTACGTCCAAAGGGAAGTCCTCTAGGATATCTGAACTTTGAAGAGGCACGAGGTGGTAGACACACAGGTATATAATTCCTGGGGAACCAAAAAAACGAAAGTCGAAAGGGTGGGGGACTGGGGGGAGGGCAGTCAAGTATATACGAGAGAGAGAAAGAAAAAAAAGCTTGCTATGGTAAATGCAAGAGGCACCCGGCAGAGAGGTTACGGCCATGGCTGCTCGCGCGGCGGAGGAGGGTGGCCACGATATATACTTACTATGGGCAGCCGAGGTGATTTCGCCCCCAGCACAAGGCCCATGCTGTTCTACACTTTACTTTTTTCTTCCTTTTGGCATATTTGGGACATGAATGGTCGCTCACAAGGATACGGTCTGGGAAGAGTGTCGCCGTAAGACACGATAGGTTGTTGGGCCTGCGGGGTGTGGAAGGGGGGGAGGAAGGAGGAGGGCAAATAAGGACAAGGGTGAGAGAGTGGAAGACGGAGGCTAACGCCCTGGATCACGAAATTCACTGGACCTAACCAACCAACGTCGCCTTTTCCCTCCGCACCCACAAGAAGTCTAGAGTGAGCGACTGAAAAATAAAAAATAAAATAAAACATGGGGTCAAGAGACAGATGGGGCGGGTACCTAACCACCTGCAACAAGGGCTACTACCATCTACGGTACAGCCCACCAAAACTTGCTGCAGTCGCACCTCGCTATAATGGACCTCTTTGTAAGTAACCCTCGCTATTGCGAGCGAACCCTCTGGGAATTTACCCCCCATACAAATGGTTCTCGCTATAAGGGATTTCGTTCAAAACCTCTCTATAACGAACAAAAAATCCGGAACTCTTGGCATTCGCTATAGCGAGGTGCGACTGTACTAAAATTTTGCTACGGTCTGCCTGGCTGGAAAATATTCCCTTGGTGGTGGGGCAATCATAGATGGAACCTCAGGCGATGGAGGGAGAAGTGACAAGTAGCAAGTATCCAGTCGTTGCTTTGACTGGCCTTCCCCGAGCAAAAAAGTTACAAGGGTCAATTTAGCCCCTCCACCCTTCCATTCCCTCTAAAAGTTCCCACTTCCCATGAAGCCTCGAGGGATAAGAGCGACAAGGCCGAGGGTTAGCACACACAATCGAAATATTTAAATTCCACAAATACGGTACACACAGAGAAGAAGAGAAAGATAATACGATAGTTACATTCCATTACCCCTATGTATTTAGAGTACTGCCTATTATTAAAATTTTCACAGATTCGGCGTGTGTGATAGAGTGGTGCTGCACTGTGACCTTGGTATTTGCTGTGCCTGAACATCTTCCATCAAAGTCTGAAATCATGTAGGTACAATACAGATTACCCACAGCTGAAGGGGGAGGCGAACCATACATTACAGAGAGATCTCGCTTGTGGAGAAGATGCCAGGCACAAAACGCAAGTGGTGCAAAAACGAGAAGGGCAGTGCGTGACTGCAGTTGACCAACCGTGACTTGGCATCTCTGTCTCAACCTGTGCTGGTCGCCCTGACCAGCTGAAGTACGAACACCTTTCAAGTGCCCTTTCCAACGATACCCATTAGAAGCTGATGTATGATGATGATGTACAGTGCAGTGCAGTGCAGTGCAGTGCAGCGAGGATAAACCTGATTCCGTGACTGCCGGCCTGGATGCCTACTTTTCCTCGTGGACTCTTTCTACTCCCCCGATTTCAGATTCAAAACGGTCTATAATTGACAGATAGCCCCGCGGCTAAGGTGCTAGCACTGTTGGCTCTTTCACGCTACCGCCGCAAAGATTTGCTGGAATAGATTGATTGACTGAATTTATGGAGGACGATCCGCCTTAACCTTTGGCTGTATTGTGATCTCTACTGTATTGGCACTCTAACCATGTCCTGCCTATTCCTATCCTGCATATCACCATCGTAGGGGGGCTGGGCTATCCAGGACAGAAAAATTTCCCGCTGAGAACCGATTGTAAAGCACTCAAACCGTTCCTCTCCTATGCCTGTTGTTTCTTACAAGACCCAGTATTAGTAGAGGGGACAAGAACCCCCACCTCCCTCCTTGTTGCCAATATGGATTTTTTATTTTTTTTTTCGCGATGAAGATAAAAATCAAAATGTCTTACGAGGACAGTTCGAGAGAAAAGAAAAGAAGAAAAGAAAAAGAAAAAAAAGGCTTATCCATCAACATGACGAATACCGCCATGTCTCGTTTTGTCGTAACAAAGTGTGATCCAGGTCACTCATTGTCAGAAAATCTAGGGCATTTCCATGATTCGCCTTTTTCTACCTTTGACCCTTCTCCTTGAAGAGAACTACGGAAATTGGGTTAAAAATGGCTGACATTTAATCTCGCTTGGTAGCCTGTATGGCCGCGCGACTGGATGCGACAGGAACTTTGTTGACCAAAGGAACCCTTTCCGCAGCAACGGCCGCGCAGAGACTAAACAATTGACAAGTCAAGTAGCAGAAGGGCGGATGTCTCTGGAGAAAGTGACCCTTGTCATGGTGTGGGTGGGGAAACGAAACGAAAAGGTTTTCTCATTTGAAAGTGTTTCTACAAAAGGTACAAGTACGAAGTACCATTGGGTCCCTATGTTGATCCTGGTTTCTGTGATTTCTTCTCATCCCTCCTCCTCCTCCTCCCCCTTCCCCCCTCGTATCTGCTCGTAGCCTATCCGTGTTCTGCTTTCACTTCCCCCTTTTTTACCTCTTTTGTCTTGACCTTGAAGGGGTGTATTGTAAAGAAACAAACCAGTTCGGGTCTGATTCCCTCTGCTTTCTTCCCCACGGTGGAGAAAATAGCAGATGGACCCAATGTCTCCCCTTTCCAAACAGTAGTTTTTTGTAGTACTCGAGTAAACGGGCTGCAGCTGCGGAAAGCATACCACACGTTTTTTTATTTCCAAAGAATGACTGGCATTCGGGATCTACGCCGTTAGCTACCGCTTACGTCTTTCTTTGCATGTTTTTCTCCCCTCCATCTGACAGCTAGGCAGCCAAACAGCCTACTGTACAGTACCTGCACAGCACTCGTAGGAAAACCAAGACGGTAGATATATCGTGAAGGTGTGAGAAGGGTTTCCCTACGATTCTGCCCCGGTTTGTGCACCATCACATTCTATGACCGCATATCTAAAAGTTACACCAAGGCTGTTAATCCTCCGGGTAACCACGAGATTCTCAGCCCGTTCATCTCTTTGTCTCTGACAAACGTTCCCTCCTGGATTGTCCTTGCAGGACGGGAATCCGATGAGATGCTGACATGACAAGAGTGTTTAACTTTTCTTTTTTTCTTTTTCTTTTTACCTCCCTCTCTCGCTCTCTCTCCCTACTATTTTCTTCTTTTCCGCCCTTGTCCGCTCGTTAGCCATGCTCGTGCTCGAGCCCGATGCATTAACTTTTTTTTTTTTTTTTTTTTCATTCTCTATGACTGACCACTATGATAACAAAAGTTTAATATGATGGAGAGGGAAATATAGGGTGGTACATACGGTCGTACCGTGGTAAATGTTGGATCATTAGACTAAACGTGCTGTTTCCCTCGATGATGATCCATATTGTCATATACGGCAAGAGGGAAATCAAGCAACTGGAGGGGATTCAGAGCCAAAAGGTACAGTACACTCCGCGGTTACAGCATTGAGATTGAGATTTTAAGATTGAGATAGCATTATAATTCCATCTCTATGGCGCCCGGCTCGTGGGAAAGACATTAATCGCGCTAACGCACGTAATTGATGGGGAACTCGATCCGCAAAAAGTAAATATACAACAAGAGACCGAGAGCCGTCCATCATACGGTATCAGAGCCGATCGCAAATACGTTACAGGTATGATGTACCCGAACACAGGGATTAGAAAATATATGGCAAATTATCTGTGCGTATCTCTGCCCGCAAACAAAATTATACCTTCAATATCCGGGCACTTCTTTCCCGTAACGAGCACCAACCAAGACAATGATACCACTTTATGGTAGAGAGAGCCCGAAGGAGAAGCAAGAGGAGGAGAAAATAATCAACGAAAATCGAGCCTGCCTCTGGCTGAAAAAAAGAAAAAGAAAAAAAAAGAAATGCTCGATAATCGACCTATCCCCGTGAGTAGAGACATAACGAATAGCTTACTCTGGGACGGTTGGCGGGATTTCCAGGCGCCAGGTATAGAGTGGGGCAGAAATGAGTGATTGCAAGCGGTCGGCGAATCGCGTGTCTTATCGGAACGATACAAATGCCATTGGAGGCCACCATCCCCTCAGCATAAGGTTATTCCGAACCCACATTGGCTCGAGAAGATAATGAGAGCAGAGTTTGTTTTTAGACGCGCAGTGTGAATCCGAAGGAGTTCGGAAGCTCATACCGCACAACTTGGTTGTTTGTTCCAACGAAGCCCGCAGTAACTCTCGTTCACTCCTACAACATTTCATCATTTCTCAGTTGAGCGCAGTGCAGTGAAGTGAAGTGAGGTGATGTGATGTGAAATACTGCTTGCTTTCATGCTTGCTGCTGCAGTGCTCGGGACGCTCTGCGACATAACTTACCCCAGGAAACCGCAATGATGGCTTTTTAATGACAGACGTCAAAGCCTCAATTTCGACGGCAGCGCGTGTGCGTTTTTTTTCTTTTCTTCCTCACTTCTACATCTTATTTTGCCACTCGTGATCCGAGTGATTGATTGATCGACTAAGGCCCAACAAATACCTGTATACTAATAATATCGTATGTAAGTTAAAATTCAATGCACTGCACATCGAAATAAAGTATCGGGTGTACCAAACAAAACCCAATCCCTGATGGACCTTTCCTTTTTTATTCTTTCTTTTCCCTTCCTACCTTCCTCCCTTCCGTCTTCCCACCAATTTTGCCAATGCATTAATATTATTATATACGAATAAATAAATAGCTTGTAATTGCTTACAGACATCGCGATTCCGTGGTCCTGTAACCCATCCGATAATACAGTCTCACGCCGCCGCCGTCGAAGCCGAGCCGATGTTCAGAATAAGTCACCGTAAGCATGGAGGGGGAGAGGGAGACGGGAAAACATCAATTTGAACGAAACCTAATGAGTAACGGAAATTCTCCTATTCTCCAAGTACCATACTACCCACAACATCCTCTCACCTCTCCGCTCACAAATCACGGAGGGCGAGGGTAGACCAAGTTAATTGTATTGTATTGTAAGATGGATATGGATAAAAGACTGGTATACGTTCCGTATAGCTAGCTAAGATAGCTAGCTATCTATCCTACCCTCCAGTCACAGAGTAAAACCAACCATCGTAAATACCAAGGAACTCAATGCCGTAAGTATGATACGTGATCCGATCCATCCTGAAAGAAAAAAAAAAAAGAAAAACCAACCAAACTATCTTGTGCCAAAACCCAAGTCAAAGCCCAAGATCCCAACGTATTGTATGATACAGTACTCATAACAATTAAATTTTGATAAGCCACAATACTTGGTGCAGTAAAAGTACCAACCTTCCATCCATCCCTCTCGGAAACTCGAATTTCGCAAACCGCACCTCTTACCGGGTTTGAAAACCTATAGTTTTATAAATCAACAGACCGACCTACAAACAAACAGATCGAAATATTGCTTTTTCACCCTGTCCCGAAAATAAAAATAAAATAAAAAATACAACATGAATTTGTTGAGGTTGTTTTTCTTATTTCCATAAGTCAATCGATAGGTCACGACACCTGGTCTGGATGGTAAGGCTAATATTAACACAAAACTTATCCTCATTCGAAACCACTATATAGGGGCCCCGGGGGGAGGTGGTAGGGAAGGTAGGGAGGGGAGTATTGTAGGGTAAGCTTTGCCGTACCAATTCCAGTCCGTGCTACTTAACTCTTTGAGCACAATACCGGTAGTGTAGTTGTACCCTACCGTGGCCTCAATTAAATCATGATTGTACAAGAAACTGGAGTTCTATCACATCGAGTGATGGTATGGTATGGTCTGGTGCTCCGTCCGGAATCCGGATATCCCCCGTGTTTCGGTAGAATATAATATCATACAACCACCAGCACCACCACCTCTTGTTATTTTCTTTTTCCTTTTTTGATGATTTTTTGCTATTTCTTGTACCTCCTCCCTACTACAAGTATAATACCTATTGTAAACTCTCTCACCTCCCATAGGCTTCATCCAATCCTGAGCTGCCAGTAACGCTTCTGCCTGAGTCTCGGCTTGAAGTGTGCTTCTATAATACTGATGGTGATGGAGATGTGGAGAAAGAAAAACAAATAAACGGAGGGGGGAGAAGAAAAGTGCACGGATACAAGTTTGGTTTTGCACGAGTGCTTGGTATGATAGGGATATCTAATGTTTCCTCTGGCTGGAAGGGAAAGTTGCTGTATGGGCGTTTCGTAGGGCAAATGAGCATGATGGATATCTGTTTTATATCTGTATAGCAAGCAGATATAGCTGTTGCGTCCTGCATCTCCGATAGCTAGCTAAAAGCAACGATATCTACAGTAACAAGGCAACGTAATGCACCAAAGAACATGCAGAAAAAATAGGCTACAACGTGAAAAAAAAAACTGGCCAAGTGCCAGGCTTTCCCCCCAAAGGCAGCCTACGGTACCATGACTCCCTGATCCCCACCATTCATTGGCATCGCTGAACTTTTTTTTTTTTTTTTAATAATTTTTAGACATGCACTGCAGTATTTCTCAGTAAAGTATGCCCTCAAGCACGTTATCGGGTCTCCAAGATCGGTAGAGCTCAGCATCCAAGCAAGTAAAGGCCAAAGAGCGACGACTGCCGTGCTCCACCATAAAAGCATACCGTATGGCAGTCAATCCATCACTCGCATGTAAGACTTACATGTGCTCCAAAACATCTAATACCAAAACAAAACTAACCCCATTCCACCACCACAACTTATTGCAAGTATATCAACTCTTCACTCTACCAAGCACCGATACAGTACGGAGCTCTAAAAGCACCACACCAAATAATTTTGTTTTTTCCGTTCGGACGACATTACGCCGTGCACATATCATCCTTCCTCCCTCTCCCTTCCTTCCTCCGGTATTCATATGTCTCAGCACCAGCAATTTGTGCGCCTCCCTCCTATCCTACCGCAGTCCAAGTTAGTACCCAAGAGCAACTTTTGCGAATCTACTTACGGTACAATCAGGTGTTTTGGCTTTCTTAGTTTTTGTTTTAGCTTTGACTACCGGTCTGAGAGTCCTTGGCTTGCACTACAAGTACTTGTAGCGGGATGTTTCGTGGGCATCATCATCATCATTGCTGAGATGTCTGCCCGCCCGCTTCATACATTGACTTGTACCAGTTTGGAAAAAAAAAAGAAATCTAGAGAGCTAGGGGAGAGAGGCTACTGTACTGTACCGTATGCCACTAAGACGCCTTCCTGCGGCTCGCACGGACTGGCGTGCAGTTTACTAGAGCACACTACAGTACGGTTGAATAAGCCGGAAGAGGGGGGGACTGTTCCAAACGGTTGGATGTTGGAACATCGGACGTAAGGTGTAGGAGCTATTACTCCCGTTCTCCCGTGAGGGTTTTTTTTTTTTTTTTTGGCAATTGTCTGCGTGTGTGTGTTCACAATTCTTGGCTAGTTTGGAGGGGGGTTGGGCTGGAGGGTGGATGGGGGGAAATTGATACTCTGAGGCAGGGTAGAGTGTAAGCCCAATTGAGGGTTCGTCAATTAGAAGTTGGGCTTTTTGATGATTGTATGATACAAGTACTGCAGTAGCATAAAAAGTTATCTTTGGCGGAGGGAAGTTCCCGCCTTGTCTACTGAAGAGTATTGAAGGGGTCACTACGGTATGTGGAACAATTTTTGGATCACGTGCGCCGATAGTGTAGATGCCGGAGTAGGTAAGTAAATTATAGAACCGCACCATAACCAACTTCCACAATAGACAGCCCCAGACCGGTGACCGTGTAGAATAGTACTTGTAACGCTGAGGATGCACGCATCAGTTCCTGCCTGCTCGCTGGTCCTGCTGCTCCAGCTGCCGCTGTACGTACTATAGATATCTATAGCAAATGGTACCGGTACCATACAGCAAACTACACTCTCTCTGCAGTGGTGGGGCGAGAACAAAAATAAATAAAAGATGAACGCCAAATTCCCGAATCCAGTTCTATCGTCGGCAGAAAAGCTTTTTAGACTTTGCTCGGCTATAATGTATGAGGGTGTTGCTCACGACAGGCTAATCCAAAACTGGATATGGTAGAGCGTGGATTCATTGCTTGGATATTTGGTTAGCAGAGGCCCTGGAGGGTGTGAGCGTGGTTTTTGTTTCCCTTTTTTCCCTTTCACACCTCCTAGATGTAGAAAGTCACCCTTCTGGAAGCTCCCGGGAGAAGGAAGAGGACTAGGAGGATGTGGGAATTGCGGGATACCGCGTGGGAAATATGGGGAAGGAAGGGGAGACTGGAGTGGAGGCAGAGGAAGTGTTTTGCTAGTATATCATAGAGAGGGACAAAATGGTAATGATGTCTGCTCCGGTGGGTGGCTGCGATGGGGGCCAGAACCTTCACATGGGGCCGTCTCTCACGTTCTGCTTCGAAGCGAAGTTGGAGTTTTCTGGAGTCGGGTTCGGGTAAAGCCAGCCTTATGGAATTTGCAGTAACGTGCCCGCCAGAGTCAGCGAGAACTTGACTCAATTTGCTGCTCGAGCACATACAGCATAATACCGTGCAAGTGTTTACGCCGCTGCATCATGGAGGGAATTTGTTTGCACTCCCATCTCACATACATACCGTAACATGTGCTTGGTACAGTACGGAGCACTTTGATATCCACTCTTCGATTCCTGGTAAATCTTTAAACTTAAACTGCCTGTTCAAAAAATGTACAGGCACCAACCGTACTTTAGCGAAAACCACAATACGGTGTACGAAATTTGATGAGATGCTCATTTAACATTGTATCTCTTGCTTACATCCTTCCCTCCTTTTCTCCCTCGTGCAATTGATATTAATCTATATACCGCAAGTCATTGAGATGCTGTGTTGCAAGTACTAGGTATCTGGAGCCTCAATTTCATATGGGTATCAGTCTATCTGACCCAGTCGCGCTTCCCATTTCTGCGCTCCGTCTATGGGCTGCCTGTTAAGGTACTAGGAATGGGAAAAACCAGGACGTGAGCCCGGCGAAAATTGAACTTACGGTACTGTACACGGTAATTGAAGAGAACACAACACAAATCACGAGGGAGGCGGGTTCCGCTGCTCTGGACATAAGCTGTCACTTCCCAGGCTTCTTTTGTCCTTCACGCAGAATAACTCGTGAAAATTCATGACTATACTGGGCTATCAAATCTTGAGCGCGACACTTGGGTATCGTAAGAGAGCTATCACAATCGCATATAATTGGCTGGGATTTTTCACATTGTAGGCTAACCCAGACAAAACCCCAGAAATCCCCTAGCCCACGAAACAACAACCAACAACCATGAAAAGGTAGAGTATGCAGGAATCGCCTCCCAAACGGGGTTCCAAACTAACTCGTATTATACCGTAGTCTTTACAGGGCCCATTGTAGAAACTCTACTCCGATGAAGAGGGATATATAAATAAAAAAAACCTCTCTCTTTTTCCTTCCCCCTACTTGTACAGTACATATGTGTCCTAACATAGAGTAATTGACCACCCTGAAGGCATTAAATCAACCATTTTTCGACAGGGGCATATGTATTTTCAACTCACCCCCTTCGCCCCTTCCTTTCTTCCTTCCCACTTTAGTCGGCACTTTAAGGCTGATCCCTTCGTCTGTATTTGTTGCCTTTTGGTTCCCTCGAATATTCCGGGATTAGGAATAGTTCCAGTGTGGCAACTGTCGAGATGTTTTCTATTGGTCAGGTCACAATGAGAGCTTCCCGACCCTACTGTCTTTGGTAAAGATTCGAGGTTAACCTAATGCCACTAACCGTGCTGAAAAGCTGCGAAATCTGCACACAGATTAGGGGATAAGTAATTCTGCCGGGAATGGCACCATTATCGGAAGTTCACCACCCAGTCGCCAATTCTACGGGAGCATTTAAAAAAGGCAATAGTAATACTAACCTAAATCGTCTGCGGTGGATAACCGACACAAGAACATACTTGTGCATACTTGTACGAGTAAATATAAGAAGGAGAGGACTATTAGTTGTACTAGAGTGCTGATGTGGGAAAGGGGTCACACTATCGTAGTTATTTATCGGGTTGGTTAGTTGGTACTAGATACCGTCCTCTTCTTAATCCCGTAGTATTCCCGTGGTTCTGATAGCGGGTACGGTAGATCTTAAGACTAACATAAGAGGTGTACAGTACTGTACTACCGCTAGGAAGCGGAGTGGAGTGGAGTGCCGTGTAGTGAACCGTAGTTGGAGGAAGGAAAAACTACAAATACAAGTGGATTTCCCGGGTTTTACAAGAATCATCAACTACTTGCCGAACCAGAAGTGGACCCTACCGTACTCGTACAGTACAGCAGAGAAAAATGGTGGAACGGGAAAATTGGTAAGACATTGGAATGTGCTACTTGTGCCAAGTGAGTATATCATATGCGGACCCGGTCTCTCTACGGTATCATATATTCAGAGATGTAATCCACCAAATGGACTCAGAAGCACTGACCTTTCGAAGTGGAGAACGACGGCAACAGCATACTTCTGTTATCGCACTGCTACGGTATGTGCAGTAGAGCAATCAATCACGCTCGGAGGGAGGGGGAGGGCTGACACAAAAATAGATAACCGATTGATATGATATGTGGATCTTGAAAGACCTTTTGTCGTGCACAAGGTTCCAGTACACTTCCACGGCCATCAAGAGGTGACAACCTGGATCCCTCACTCTGCTCCGATAAAGATGATAAAAATTCGAAACACGAATCCATACATACCGTGGTGCAGTCCGCGCACGGAATTCGGTGGGATGGCAGAGCACCTCAGAGCACAAAATCATTAACTTTTCATTTTTTTAATTTTAATTTCTTTAAAGTTAGGCCCACAAAACATCAAAAGTCACGTCACCATCCTACATTAATTCAGTAGAATCGAAAACCGGCACCGTACTGTACATGAGCACTCTAAACTAATCCGAAATCCAAAATCTTCCAACACCGATATCAAGCCTCCTCATCCTCCTCCTCATTTGACGGCAAATCCCGTCCATCGAGCACGACTTATCATACCGCGCTGTACAACCCTCCAACCCCCCTCCCCGCAATCCCGAATCTTCGGTCTCCGGCAATCTTGAGCGGCACCTTTTTAGGTGTTATTTTAACCCCGACCCCACGCCGATTATTTCTTTCTTTTTTCCAAGCCTTGCTGCAGTCGTGCCTCTTCCAAGAAACTTAAAAAACTCTATTCTCGGCGCCAAAACATTGGTGAAACGGTTACAGTACTACCCGATTTGTATTTTTAAATCAACATACAGTAATTCTTTTATGGCTCCCCCCCCCTATTAGTTGGTTGCCGAATTGCCAAGTGTGGATGTTTAGGCAGGTGAATTGAGTTTGGCTTCTCCCGTGATGTTGTCTCGGGGAAGGGATGGATTTGTTCCTTTCAGACCACGAGTGGTGGTACGTTGGGAGTGTTCGAGTTGAAGGGGGTCTTGGTTTTACAGTACCGTGCTGGAGATTCCCGTGGCGATAGACTGGCATTGTGTCCGATCTCTGATGGCGTGGTCGATGTACAGCCTTGCACAAACAGTATCACGAAGATACATTCGGCCCCGGGGAGTGGAACATCGAGTGAGAGCTTGTGAAATTATGTCAATTGCCGGGGAGTAATATCTTCTCACAAGTTGATGTTTCTTGATAAACCGCGCGATTCTGAGCTTCTTGTGTGCTTCGCTGACACCATGTTGGTACAAAGATACTTGGGAGTCTGTTTTATCTGGAAACACTGGGAACTCCCGTTCCGCCCGCGTGTTTGGGTCGGTTGGCGATCGTGATGGACCTTGACGGTTACCTACTGATACTCGATGGACCCAACCAACGGACAGGAAATTCACAACCGCAGCTTCAATGGGACACAGAGATACCAATTTCTCTGCCTAAACTCCCAGGTTGTGACCCACAGCGCATTGCAGGGCGATATTAAATTCATTCCCATGCCCATTCTCTATTCCCTCGGTTTGTTTCTGCCTAGACCTCCTGCGCCTCGGCAAATTTTTTTTTTCTTCCATCAACCGTTTGTTTGTCATCCAACGTTAAAGCCCGCGCAACCTCGGGAATAGAGAAAAAACAAAACCTCGGTAGAGTGACATCCCATGAAGCCGTAACCGCGGAGTGCGAGGTATCATACCGCACATATCATACGGATCCTCTCAGCCCGGGCGCCAAAGCAACAAAACAGCCTATAGCCAAGCACGGGCGAACAGTGCTTACGGCCCGAGTTGGGAATTGATCCGTTCTAGAAGGCAGCAAAATAAAAAAAAATAAAATAAAAAAAAGCTGATATCAGTCCCTTACTTTTTCGCATAAACTTCATGCGCGCCTAATTAGACGAGAATTCTAATCTCTAGAGATCAAGCCGGCGATCATCCAAGGTTGAAAATCTTATTGTTGTTGGGGTTTTTGCTTTAATTTTTGATTTCTTTTCACATTTATTTTTTTTGCTTTTTTTTGGCAGCTTGCGCCTCAGTTGCCTGGTTATCTGCCCAATGGACGTAGGTGAGGCGTCAAGATGAGATGTCGTTTTGAGATAGTGATATTGATGTGACTGGAAGCACAGTCGAGGCATGACATGCACTGTATCATACTGTGCTGTGTTGTGTTCTAACTCGGGGAGCGTGGCGCATGCCATTTTTAAGCGGCTTTTGAACTCCAGGTCCTTCCTAGCCTCGGAGTCATGGGTCCTTTAATATGGTCTTCGGCATACCCGTTCAATACGGTACAGTAGAGCACGGTGGTCCAGGCTGCCACGGCCAACTCAACACGACCCCAACCTCGGTCCCGGCGCTACACCACGTACATCGCTGCCAACCTAACACAGCCCCACAGGTAATCCAACCCGTCGCCGTATACTCCTGCACAGACAATCACTCGCACGTGCGCACGCCTTACTACTGTAGAGTACGTGGCCGTATCTCTGACCACACCCCCTCCTCCTCCCAAGATGCCCCCCCCAACACGTCGCAACTAGTTCCCAAACGGTTTTGAGCGTAAAAAAAAAAAAAAAAAAAAAAAAAGTAATATTGAAAGTTCTACTATGATAACTTTAGAACTAGAAGAAGAGAAAAGAAAAGAAAAGATACAAGTCCGTACTGTACTGTACAGGGACAGAAATAATCCGGTTGCGTTTCAGAATGGATTGGGATATCCCGGATGTACAGCGCAACGGTTGTCGCGCCGGGATGTAGCCGAGGAAAGTGGGGTTTTAGATGTTGGGTGTGATATTGTATCGTAGCGTAGCGTAACGCCTAGAGGGTGATCGTTTGAGATCTCTCTTGGGGTTTAAATTTTCGCCAAGTTAGGACTTTGTGGTTGGATGTGTTACTGGCGTTTGGGGGGTTTTGCGGAGTGTCCCGAGGTAGTGGTATGATAATAGCTATGGACGGATATAACTTGGAGGTCCTAATTTTCAGTTTATTTTTGGGAGGGATGGGGTCAAGAATGGGTTTTGTCTGGGTGTTTTATTGTAGGTGCGGGCTTGGAAGATTTAATTGATTCTGCTTTGGTAAAAAACTATTACTTGTACTGATGTGGTGATAGTGGTAGGTTTTGAGGAGGAGGAAGTCTACCATAGGTTTTGTGGGAAGTAAGTTCAACGAAATATTTACAAGCGTTGTGCTTGCTGTGCTGTAGCTGTGCTGTACCGGGTTTTGGATGACCTCGCTTGGGGAGAGTGTTTTTTTTTTTCTTTTCTCCGGCTTATCAAGGAAATAATGGTTGTATGAAAGCAAAATGAAGATAATCTATGAAGTCCTTGTTTCTTGTCTAGACTACCGCAATTGTGCATCTTCCATTTATATATGCTCAGGTTTGGAAATTAAAGTCAGTAGGAAAAACAAGCCGAGTGCCCTGTAGTGAACTTAAGAGAGGGGAACACCGAGTATTACATTTCCATAACTAGTCTGTTACCAACAACCTCCCGAACATTCTGTCTTTTCTACCTGAGTCAGTGGCTATGAAGGATATACTTAGCATGTATCAAATGATGAAGTGAACTTTATCCCACAAGAATGTAACAACATACCGGTACCTCGAGTATCATTCACCTTCCAGCTGTGAGAAAAACTCAATAATTGACACTGGTATTCGAGAAGAGATTCCCTTGGGGTTAGCGGTTTAGATTTGATTGGGCTGGATCGAGGGTCCTCATTTTCACCACGGCCGCTAACTCCGTCGACGTTTATATGTCACTCCGACAGCAAATGTTGGCTTTAAAAGAACAATCAATTAGAGGAGTAGTGGCGCGGAGAACAGACAAGTATACACCGCACTTGGCCGGCCTTACTTTATAATTCAAGCATAACTCTTTCACCAATGTAAGGAATTTGGAAGGATTCCGGCGTATGAGGCTTCGTAGATGCACGCTAAGCAATGATCCCCTAACTCGAGGATGTAAGGTTGGTTTTTTAATCATGTTGATACTGATACTCTTTCCTAGTCTTCATATAATCTGTAATTTATATATGTCTGAATGTGTCCCGCTAGGAGGAGCGAGAGAAGCGACCCAGAGGTGTCTGCTCTGCTCGAGTGGTGGCCAGGCTGCTCACGCCCTCCAAATTATAGTTCCGGAATCTAGGGAAAACTTTGACTGGGAAACCTACTTCTAAGTAGTGATCGATAGGATACTCTCTCAGAAATGTCTCTATCAGCGGAGCTATCACACCATCTCCCCGAGAGAGAAGAATGAGGTTAATTTACATCGAGGCTAAAGGAAAACGGACAATACAAGACTAGACCAGCCGTAAAAAGATAAGAAATTTGCAAACCAAGCCCTCCACTAGACCACTGTGTTTATTTCGTTAAGGACTTATGAGGGTCATACCCCCCCCCCCCCCCCAAAGATACTTTTCAAGATAAACCCAGAGAATCACTAAATATCACTCGAAAACTCTGTCAACTCGTCTGTAGTAAAATGGAAATATTTCGATAAGTAAAGTTCGTAGGAAAAAGATAATTTGATAGAGTATAATAATGAAAGATGCGAGTTACTGAGTGAAAAAAGTGTACCTCAATTTCTCATTATTATTGTTAAGATGCCGTGCATCTCTCTCTCTTATACTAAGTATCTGGTAATCCCATAACTATCCTTCCATCCCAAACCATCATGCTCGGTCCGATCAACTACATCGGTACCACCCAATACCGCTCGGTCCATCCCACCTTCGGCCCATTCCACCTCATCTATTCTCTTCCGCTCGTTCCACTTCCCTTATCAGGAAGCATCACGGGTATGCATTAGAGCATACTTACAACATCGTCTAGTATCTCGGGCCCTAGATCTCAAGAACTGAATTAAGGCCCCTAGAATCATCCTGGGAACGCCAATTAGCCATACATTCCCATCTACTGAACAATATCGATGTTAAGTATCAGCGTGCGTCCTTGAGTGAAACAATCATAAAGGGAGAATCCCCATTGGACAAAGATGTGTGCTCGTTCTAGGCATTCGGACACGCAGAGCCAACGATGTGGGAGACTAGCTCTTACAAACTAAAGAATATCGAAATTAGATCCCTAGTTATAGACACGTTATACGAGGAGGCCAGAGGGCAAAACACTGCCGTTGGGTGCTTTTACTTCGACTTCGCGGTACACAAGGAGTAGTTCCCAACTACTGTTCTCGGCTCCCTGCTGAAACAGATTTTTGGAGGACAAAACCAAATTCCGGAAAGAATACTCGATGCTTTTCGGGAAGGGGGGGGGAAGATCATTGGAGGCCAGGGGTTAAGTTAGTGCTCTCGGAAATTGTGGAGATGTTGCAGGATATCTCATCCTCGCGGTCCACATTTATATGCATTGATGCTCTGGATGAGTGTGCTACAAGGTATCAGGTGAAGCTTCTTGATTCACTTAAAAGAATTCTCTAGGTCCCCAGGTGCCCCGATTTTTCTGACCGGGAGACAGCAGATCAGCGGTGAGGTAGAGAAACATCTTGCTGGAAGAGTGGCGATTTTATCTATAACACCCACCGCTGGTGTTATAATCAGATTCCTCCGTGCAAGACAGAATGAAGACACAACTCCGGACGCGAGTGACCGCAGTTTGAGCGCTGATATTCTAAAGAATATTTCCGATACTATTTCATCAATGTACGTAGGAGCAAGGACACTAGGAAAGCCTCTCAAGTTATGTGCTAACAGAGATATGTCTAGATTCCTGCTGGTCGCCTTAAGCATTGAGACGATTCTACAAAAACCCACAATTTATCGAAGGAGACAAAAGCTTAGTGCAATGAAGAATGGCTTGGGTTTGGGGGTGTATATGGGGTAACGCTAGGAACGATAAAGGTTCAGGGTGTGGAGAAAACAAGGCTCGAGATGGCTACTCTGATGTGGATCTCCAATGCGGAGCAGCCTTTGCGGGTGGATGAGATATGCAACGCCCTAGCGATCGAGATAGGATCAACCGATCGCAACGACGATGATGTTCCTGCTATATAGACCTGCTAGCCTATTGTCAAGGACTTGTTACTGTGGATATGGAGGCCTCAACTACCAGGCTGATCCATTACACTCTCCAAGAGTATCTTTGCACGCATCCAGAGCTCTTTAACAACGCTCACTCGGCAATGACGGAGACTTGCTTAACATATCTCAACTTCCAGAGTATCAAATCTCTTTTACCTTGCCCATCTCCTGAATCCCCAGACACACCCTTCCTCGAATATTCCTCTTTACATTGGGGAAGTCACGCAAGAGTAGAACTCCCTGATCGTGCCGAATCTCTTGCGCTTCAGATTTTGATGGGTATGATAATCACATATCTGCCCGATCGCTTTTGACCGCAATCAACCCGGGTGTTATCATGAGGATACCCCTGGCGCGTAGAGATTTAGCCCACTACATAGGTACTGGTAGCAGCCGAGACCATGAACGATGTACAGTACTTGCAAAGAGAGAAGCAAACTCTATTCTAAGACAACCTCCTGTTCCAGTTGCTTCTGATATATATACTCAAGATATCAGATTCTCTCTCAGTTATTAAGCCAGCCATAAACGGAGTTTGATTAATACAAACTCGCTTGTTAAAGTAACACCAAGTGAGTGAGTGATATTGATGATATGTCGAGGAGAGAACACTTTTGTGTTTGCTACCTCAGTTGAATGAACAATAGTATCCCGCAGAAAGAGATTAAAGGATCAAGTGGGGTGTGACAGAGCTGATGCATTCACTGCGTCAAAAAACGAGTACTTATCTATGCTCCGATATTCGTCTCATTTCGCGCTCTCCCTGGTTCAATTGGTCGGGGTCAAGCCCTTTTCGCACCAAGAGCAACATTTCTGTCAGCTGAATTGCAGAAAACATAAATACCTTCACTAATATTCTCTCGTTACTTGACATTACCTTCCATCATACTCGTGTTAATCTCCAATCCAAGCCGTCCAGCAAAAAATAATAAAAAGCGCCAAAAAAAAAAAGGTTGGCTTCTAAAAGAGTTCGGCAACCGGGATTCCCACATGGTCACCCACTGTAGTACTAACCGGTCGATACGATGCTTGTTTACCGCAGAGCGGACGGGATGCGAAATTTTCATCGTTCTATGGCCGAACACAACAGTTGGTGTTTGCTAAAGTATTTATACACCGGACCGATTAGAAGCATGGTCACGTGGTCGAGTGAGGATAAATGAGTTGCTTTCTATATAGAAAGGGAGACAACAGCACATGTTTTCTAGAGGGGTTCTCAACCGTGCGAATTTTTTGTGCTTGCCAGGAGCCTTACAAGAACTTTTCCAAAGAGGTGAAATCACCTGGTTTTGTATTAGATGCATTGTGGTACGGAAAAGAGAAAAACTGAAGGAGATTCCATTAGTTTCTGGTTTAGTATTTAAGAACCTCTTCCTCTGTTCATGATAAGATAGCTCTCCCTGATGCCAGCCCGACGGACTTCCCCTAGACTTCACGTTGGCTGGACTTCATATTGACAGAACTCGGTATATAGCTATTGTGAGTGAGAGCCCCCTCAAGTACCTTCCAGAAACCTCCAGAAAACTAGTATATTAAATAAACTACAGGCTACGGTCCCAGAGCCCCTCTGTTGGGTCGTGGTTTACTGTAATCTGGCGGAACAATCTCGTACCGCGCATATATTGACACAGAAATTCATCACACCGATTACTAAACCAAAGTCAGCAAACCACCCGAGGACACGAAGGAATTGTCATCAGGCCGAGGGATTATTAATCGTCGTTCCCCACTAACAAATGTGACATTATGAATGTTGGTATGATACCGCAAATTACGAAGTCACTCAAGGCCTGTTACTGCATCCAACTCTAAATTCAAGCTGTAATTAGGCACAAAAACCCCCCGAAATTGAAAAATGGATTCGCTTTAATTGGATAGGGGGACCTGCTGCCGGATGTGAAAATTAATTGACTTTAAAGACTCCACCCCATCTGCATAAGTAACGAAAATTTGCAAGATGATTCTGGAAAAGCCTCCAGTCCCCGAGGCAGCTCTCTGTAATTCATTGGGTCTATATTCGTGATGATCGGGAGATATTCATCCCTCCTTCCCGCAGTATGTGAAGATACCATAGGTCATCAAAGTTAGTCCACTGGGGATACCATGCCTTCCTTACTCGGACATACTCTGAAACGAATGTTTTTTTTTCTCCTTTAACTTATAGCAGTAAGCGAGCCAATAGGTGCAGATCTAACTTTATGGCATCCCTCGAGTGCTGGAGTACCATATGGACTATCGGATAAAATCCAACGGACCACATTTCCCCCTCGAACTGCCGATACATCCCATCCACTTTGGTCACAGGAGTGCACTGCACAACTACAGATATGCCAAAAACCAAGCACGCAGAAACATCTGAAACGGCAATTCATGCACTCGATGCTCACACCAAACGCACAGCCAAAAGATCGAGTAATTCAGTAATAAACATTGTGATCAATCGCGCGCATACCCTGTCCAAACCGCCCATTGAGGGACGCGATATGCCAACTGTAACACTACCGTTATCACTGCATTAAGTTAGCTCTCAAGCAACAGTATGCACAATACTCCATAGAACAAACTGGACAGCAGATTGTGCTTCCCCCGTACTTCCGGTTTCCGGGGAGAGCATGATTTCAATTAACCTCTGAAGGATTCGAGGATGCTTCACCCATGTTCACAACTGAGTAAGCCACAAATCTGCTACCGTATCCCACCACGTCTCTCCAATATCATACATATGCCAGCAAGTAACACCTTCTAAAAAAACCTTAATTCCCCCGATCCAGAGTGGCAGCAATGATAGCCCACGGGGGCACGCTGATCGATAATAGCTTAACCGTGCCGTACCTGTACTGCACTGTACGGCACTACTCGAGTATTAACTCACACAGTACCGTACTACTACGGTAGTGGCGGCAGAAGCAGAAGTGGGGAACTGTACCGGCCCTGTAAGTAATAAATTAGAACATTATCCCATTCAGTACTGTAGACCATCATCCGAAAGCATACAGCCACTCTGAAAAAGTGTTCGTGAAACCCTCCCGCGGGGCGCGACGCGCTTTAACCGCCTTTTGTCATAACAAATCACTCGCCCGACAAATCAACTTAGTCGCGGGAAGGTTGGTTTGGGTTGGGTTTATCTTACGGTACTTACCCCTCATTCACGGCAGGTTTCGGAAGTAACTTGTGCAAAATGCATGGGATAAAACTGATGTGCGGGGGGGAAAGCGGGTGAGCGTTGTAAAATAGAATGGGTCTTGTATTTTTTTTTCTCTGTTGTGGGCTGATAAGAGAGGCGGAGGATGAGCGTAAGACGGATAAGCTTGTTTTGTATATTTTTATTTAGGTTTCAGGGGGGGTGGGGTTGAAGAAAAGGATTAAGCTAGAGGCTAAATTATACAATTTGAAGTAGAAGAGAGAAGTGCAAATTGGAGAAAGAGCAAAGTATGATACGAAAGATGGGAAGTTATAAACACAAACATAAATACAAAAGAATAAATCAGACTGATTTATAATAACAAAACAGAAAAGTAAAAGGCAAAAGTCCAACATAGTGCGGAGTAGGGGTATAATTTGATTTTCCTCGTCAAATCGTAGGCATTCTCAGCCATTAATCGTAACATTCCAAGTATAGTATCCCAAAACGCCCGTCGCTACTAGACAAAGAAAAAACAAATCCGTCGAAATGATAGAATAAACATCCAGGAGTATGTAAGGTCTAGCAAGATAGAAGGAAAGAAAAAATTATTACAGCAGTCAGAAAGGATTAGACTTCCGGTCCGATTCTAGTGATCAACAAGGATAACGGATGGTTAAGCACTGTGATTACGACTTGCGACAGTCTTTCTCTTTGATGCTGGGCGATTGACGAGCACTGCTTGTAACTCCCTCTGAAGTGCCAATCCAGCCTCAGCTTTTTTCTTGTGTTCGGCGATTCTTACTCTCTCCTCTTGGACCTTGCGAATGCGCTCATCCCGTGTCATTATACTCCGGGGTCTAGGCTCAGCAACAGCCTCAAACACTTGCTCGTCTTCGGAATGATGTTCTCTATCCTCTGTTGTTGGCGAGAATAGGCCGAGCCCTGCGTCATCTGCCCACCCAGTGCCACCACTTCCAAACAGTATAGAATTCCTGGGCGTATCGCCGACCAAGGTAGTTTCACTTACAGATTCTGGAGATTTTGAAGGCGGTGAACTGGCGTTTCGATCAAGGCTCATTGCAAGAAAGGAGCGCCCATCTTCCCATTCATCGACAAGGGCGTGTAAATCCGCACCAATGGAATCGTAGTGAATGAGTAGGTCAGGACCAAAATCAATCAAATCTGTAGATTCCTTCAAAGTACGATCTGATTCCTCTCGGAGAACGTGCATCTTAGCTTGAAGTCCCCTGAGAGCTTGGGAAAGAGAATTGAGCTTTCGAAGCTGCCCGCGATAGCGCTCATTCTCGGGAGACATAGGTGATTTGGGGGTTGGGGGTACAAAGAATTCTGTAACAGATTAGTTCAACCGCATAGTTACCAGATAGATCAGGGGACATACGCGTACGCTCTTCTTCTCCAAGTATACGTTTGATCTCGCTTCCTAACTCCCCCATTAGGCTCCCAAGGGTTCTCAATTGCTCGACAGTAACACGCCACTTGTTGTAATCGGGATGGCCCCCATCAGCTTCCAAAGCTAATAAACAGCACAAAAACATCCTCCTAACGGTATGAAGTCGATGAACCAAGGCTTTCAACGCTTTAAGACTCTCCATATCATCAAATTCTCCATTATCTATTTCGGCCTCAATGTTTTGCACGTCCTCTCTACGGATATCATATATATCGTAGTATTTTTCGAGATCGATTTCCTGAGTCAGATGTCGGAGAGATATGCAAGCTCGGATATGCGGTGGCATTCCCAGACTAAGTGCAGAAAGCACTGAACGGCGTAATCGAGCACATCGTCGAGTCTGACTATCCCTTTCTAATCGAGTTATTGGGGGTAAAGGTGTGCTACTGGAGTGATGTGTCAGGGGTATTTCGCGCGACATCAAACCTATGTCTGATAGAGAACAAAGTTCATAAAGGGGATGGAAACTCACAGTCTATATCCTCTAGAAACTAGTTCCACTTCTTGGATGAGAGTCACAGCATTTGATGCTAAAACATCAAATGCTTGGCTATTCTCTACAAATAAAGCAGCAAACTCAATCGCTTTCGCTCGTAGAGAGCGTAGCCACCTGCGCCTTGCATGAGCAAAAAGGAAGATCGCTACCATCATCGACAGCAATAAAGCCGCTATCGTTCGGCCTTTGCTAATGCCACTCCTTCCATTGCCACCTCTCAATACCCACGCTAACAGCAGGGACACAACCAAAACACAACCGCCGCTACCAGCCCAATATCTGCTTTTTGCATATTGTGGGCCAAAGATATCTGTTGACGCATCCTCATCAAGAGAAAATGGATCTGGGTCGGACTTCCGGTCATAATGGGAGACGTTTACATGTTCGTTCAAAAGCTGTGATGCGACAATAATATAACGAAATCGCTCGAGGAATTTAGAATTCTCGTTTCTACTCAATCTCGAATCGACAGCTCTCTATAAAAAATAACAAAAAATCAGTCACCAATTCTCGGCAAGTACCGGTCTCAACAAGGGGATCACCATAGACGTTAAAAAGGGTGGCAGATAGACGAATCATAAAAAAAAAAAGCAACATACCGCAAAGAGTTCGTAGAACTTTGCCTTTCGGCTCCAACCGGGATCGCTCAACTTCAAGGGCTTCAGCCCTTTTTTCCTGAAACGACCAGTGATAGAAGTCAGTGGTGGAGCGAAGATTGGCTGACTCTCTTCCGCAAGCTCCGGACTCGATGGTTCTATGCCCCAGGCTGCTTCGTTTTCACCATTTCCTGTTTATGCGAGCGCAGTCAGCAGAGTAATTCGAGAACAAAGTATGCCGAGGAGAATAAGTTTGAATTTCTCAACACACCTTCAAGGTACTCGGCAAGTGGTGAATTTGCGAAAACGATTGACTCCATAGGGATCGTAAGGGTGGCAAGATGGTCACCTTCCGCAGCGAGCTATCATAGGCAAGCTCCAAGCTCTTCCAAACTTTACGGTTTTGCGTTTGGCTGGTGCTGTTGTTGGGAGTGGCTAGGAAAGATGTCTGTTGGTGGTGGTGGGGTTTGGGAGCAGAAACGGGGGGCGTGAGTTCAGAGGATTGGCCGAGGGGAACACGAAAACAGCGAAGAGACACGATCAGAGTGAGGAGCAGAGAGACGGGGGTCAATTTGACCTATGATCTCTTGTATATTGCACGTGCTACATAGGAGAAATCGAAAATCCCACAAAGTTCAAGTCTGGGGGAGAAGGGAGAAGGAAGAGGGCTCGGGGAGTGTGGAGAAACGAGAACGGTAAGACTACCGTCATTGAACGAACGAATGAACGAACGAACGAAAAACGGCAACAATGAGGACACGGACAACACCAAAACGAGATCATTAAGTTATTATTTTCTTCACAGGCAATTAGAACCGCGGTTTCTCATCGCTCCCTCCTAATAAGTTAAAAGTTGTATAATAAATGTTTTATTTATTGTCATTACCCTACCGAAAATTCCCCTGGGCTTCAACCCAACCAAGCAGGTACCGAAGCAATCGTTATAATCAGCAAAATCCAATTTCCCCTGACGCTTTCCCCTTGATCGTACAATTTAGCTCACCCGAACCAACTCTCGGGGGTGGGGGGGTTCACCTTTTACTTGTAGTTTTCATGGAAAACAACAAATTTCTTCACCACTTCCGCTACATTACCGCATTATTATCACTTAAGGTACCTGTCCTCTTCTTCCCCTTTGTCTGTTCCACTTTCCCCCCGCGGTATTGGGAATCAGTTAAATCGGAGAATTACACAAGAATAATCTGATACACACACAACTCCCTGCCGGTGCCGTATCAGTAAGGTTCACATCGGTACGGTACCTACTTTGTGCAACTCTCAAGCAGAAAATTGAGGCTTAAACAAACATTTCCAGAAACACACCTCATCACTTCTACCACAGCGAATGAATATGATGCCTTTCAACGTCCATGTTTTCTTTGAAACGTGAAGTTCCTTTAACTTCCGCATGACCTTTACAAACTTCGAAAAAGGAAGAAATCAGTGGCGGAGCAAACCAAGTTTGACCCATCATGAAAGGGGAAAATTGGAAATATTCGAATAATCCAAATTACTAAATGCAGAACAAGATGAACATCGAAGGAGAGATAATATTTTCACCTTACTCGAGTGTAAAAATTAGTCAAGTATGTATTGAATCCTTCGGGGAACAGAGTATGCTGACAAAAGCACAGCAAAAGCCAAGTTACCCGACAGCGTAAGCATCCTTGAGCAACCTCAGCTGCATCAACCGTCCAATGGAGAGAGCTTGAGATTTATTTCGCTCCAACAACGCCCCACAGGCCGGTATCAGGCTATGTCATTCATGTCATCTACACTCCAGTCATCCAGTCCCGTAACTAATCCTCCTTTAACGACATATCCTCTATGTTCTTCCGGCGTCTTCCACTTTTTTTTCATAATGTTTAACAATTTAGTTATTTTTCATGTTTTGTTCGTGATTTGTCAAATATGTTACTTCTCACACTACGATGCAGTCACTATCTCGCCTCTTTACCCCCGTAAGGCTCGTCAGAGTATATAGAATTTGATCTAGGTTTGTTCCATTTGGCTCCTACATCAAGATATACTGTCTCGCATATTTTTTTTCGATTCATGATACTGCCAGTATTTCTGTGCTAACAAGTTATAGTATAATGTGTACCTAGTCGTCCTCACTCAGGACTAATTAGCATGTCACAAAAGACGAAGAATAAGGTTTCAGGTTAAAGTCACTGATACCGCTTAACCTTCATTCAACGGATGTCTCCAGGATCACTTTGATGAGGTTCTCTAGCCTGGTGACTAGGGCTTACAGGCGCTGGTTCCGGATAGTATGTTGTATCTTTTGGGCCTCTGAACACAGATCTCACTGTTCCTTGGCCCTGGGACATAGAATTATCCGCGGGACATTCCAAATCACAATTGCGCCCCATTCGCTTATGCTTCCATGGAGCCGGATAGGCGGGTTTGGGCGGCATTAGATCGGCGTGTGCGATACATTACTATCTATCAGGCCTGCATCAACGTTGTAGCATTTCAGATGTCGACACTTGCTATTCCCTTGCAGCTAACGGGAAGCATGCCCAGGTTCAGGGAAAGTATGACCGAACAGACATGCCCTTGGAGTCATATCATGATGATCTATATGAAATATTTTGATGTCTGCGGTATGGGTAAGTGGCGGGCCAGATCGCTGCGGAAGGATAAGGTACTGCATCTAGAAGTACATCCATGTCTGATGCTTTTGATAATGGCTTTCAGCTTGGAACCGGGGGCCTTATTCGTAACTATGTCCCTATCCCCGGTTTTCCATTTGTCTTTGTCTGGACAGTTTTAGGCATTGCGGCGTGGGCTTCTAGACAAGTCAAATTCTCGGGGTCCTCGATCGTTATTGGTCCAAAGGTCTTCTCTATAGAGTTTGTTTCTACTATATAATGGGCCATCTTCCCTTCCAAGAACTCTCAGTTCAAACAGCATTCATCCGCTTTTACTTTACTATCTCAACAAGCTCAACTTCGCTCTTGGAGTAATATATTTCCACTGCTTAGTCTAAGCAGCAGCTTTTATCCCCTCGATATTCCCTAAGCTTAAATAGCTCACCTCTCTTACCACCAGTCTCTACAGACAACTCTCAATTCACTCCTCATCAATCTCTTGAATCCTATTTTTACAACAATGTCTCCCCAAGATCTCTTCAACAATTCCGCGAGTGAAATCATCAATGTCAACAGGGTTCTCAAGAAAAGTCCCGGCAGCTGGCAAAACTATATTAACACTGTCAAATCCTGTGTGAGCAATATCGACCAAAGCGGTGTCATGTTGGACCATAGACGTCTTGACCAGACCTTACAAACCATCGACGAAGTCCAAGAATTTGCCTATTTTGACGCAGACAGCGGTGGGATAGAGGTCCTGGCCAATTGGTGTGTGAAAGAATGGAATAGAATAAAGGAGAGCTATCCTGATCACGTTGAAGCTTTTGAGGGTACGTAATAGTGATCTTCGCCCTGTTCACTGCCATTCCAGCTACTCCAGCTTTTTTTGCGGGACATGTGCTTACTCCGGTGCAGGCCATGGACGGTGGTGGCTCTTGAACGCTCAGCAATTCGTGGCTAGGATTCCGCGAGAGGATTTCGATGAGGAGGACGACGCAGCCGCAGACAAGAAACGAGGTACCGAGAATTACTACCAGGCACGTGTGGCCCTTGCATCAGCCGTCGATTTGTTCAAGCAGTCCGAAGAGAATGCCAGGAGGCACTATTGCTTGACCGGCAAGCTCTTGGAGCTTGTAAGTTATACACTTTCTCCCCTATTAATAAAGATAATCGCTTGCTGCTTCCGGGTGTGAAGTGCATAGCTGACAGGTTTTTTTTTTTTTTGGCGGATAGAAGGCTGAAGCTTGTATATCCCTTGGGAACGTTTCCCAGACAAGGGATTCCCGGCCACATTTTGAAGCTGCGCTTCGCGCACTAAGGGAAGCGGAGAGATTACAAGGGTACAAGCTGCCTACCCACCTCACCAAGTAAGTATCATTAATCTGTCCTATCAGATAATCGCTAATCAGCTCCGGTAGATACTTGCGTGAGCACGAGTATATCCTGAGGTAAACAAGTTCACGCCAAAATCATCCCCTTTTTTGGGACTCCCACGCTTCATGGGACGGGAGATTGGTCAAAAAATTATAGAGGTGTTTTTTTTGTTTTTCTTGTCTTTTTTGTCCCTTCCTTCAAGTTGTTTTAGTTTCTGTTTTTTTTTTTGCTATTGTTGACCGGCTTTTATGATTTCATCGCTCGTTTCCTTCCGTTATATCATTCGTCTATCTTTAAACAATTCATTAGATTTCCTTGCACGCTCACTGAATGAATTCACTTAATTTCGAAGAGAAAAAAAATTCAAATGCCACGAGATATTGTAAAGCATACGTATAGAGTGACACCTGATCGGAGATTGGGCGTTATTTTTTAGCGGATGCCTAGTTTTGGTGAGGCAGGGCAATAGGGAAAAGAAAAAAAGGCAAGACCAATAAAGAGACGAAACCATTCAACCAAACATTTTCAGCGAACGTCTACATCGTACAAGAGGGCACGGATACAGCAGTTCCAAGAGTTTTTCTGTGCTACCCAGCACTTTTTTCCCTGGTCGAGGAGACGGAAGGGTCGAACGAAGTTGACGTCCAGTTTTTTTTTCTTTTTTTCTTTTGTTTCTAACCCACATTACTGTTGAATTAGTGCTTACTGAGAATCATGCAATGGAATTTTCTCCACAAAAAAAAAAAAAAAAGAAACCTTTTATAAGGAATAATCTATCCTTCCGTCGGTGTCAGAAAAAAGGGAAGGAAAGAAGGAAAGAAAAAAAGGCACTCATTCGCTATTCTTTCCTTTCCTTTCATTCGTGGAGTACTGTACTGTACTGTACTGTAGTAAGTTAAGGCATTGTATGATCCTCTATGCCCGACCTTCTTTCTTTCTTTCTTTCTTTTTTTGAGCCAAAAAGTAATAATGTGCGATTTTTGGCCTCGTAAGTCTAGTCTAATCTAGTCTAATCTATAGTAGTCGAGTAGTACACTGCGGGTACCGGTAAACTAACTTACAGCACTCTAGCACTCGTACTGTGCATACCCCGCCATGCTGAACTCTCCATTCCTTAAGCTAACCTACTAGTACGTACGTGCGGTGTGGCACGGCGCCCGAGACGTGAAACAAAGAAGAAGAATAGTGAGGAAAAAAAACAAATAAAACCACCGAGCGTAAAACGGCTCAATCTCGGATTAACTCCCCGCCCCGCCCCACCACCCCACCCCACCAGCTCAACTCAACTCAGGAGCTCATATAAGACAAAGCCCGGTGTGCAATGGGCAAAGTTGAAATATGATAGACGGATAGACATACACCAATAGGATATGGTGGTGCAGAAAAGAAAAGAAAAGAAAAGAAAAGAAGGAAATGGTGTTCTCCGTTTATGGTATGGTACTTTGGTATTGTAAGCTGTTTCTTCTTTCTTCAGCAACGCAACGGATTCATTGCGCCTCCCCACCCCTCCCCGTCACGGTCGATCACACATGCAGTAACTTGGGATGTGCTGTGTAATTCGGGGTTCATATAGTACTTATAACCACTTCTCGGGATTGTAATGGTAGGGTAGGGCTGGGGGGCGGCTCTTCAGATGTGGATGGGTACAAGTAAGCGACTGGGTGAGATCTTGGGTACAGTAGGGCACTGTAACTGTGCTAACGGCTTTTTTGAGATTTTTGTTTTAAAGTTACATTTAATTTTTTACTTTCGCTAATTTTGGCGAGTAGTGGACTAGTTATCTAGTGAGGTGAGGTATCATATGAACAGTGCTAGTAGGCTATGGGTATTGTATGGCAGGATCTTAAGTGGCTGTGCGCATGAATAGTATCATAGCTGGAAGGGGAGGGGGGGTTCTTGAAGGGAGTTCTAACAGGACAGGAGGGAATAATGCACTTCGCTATGTATCCTAGTAGCACAATACAGTAGACGAGCTATGCTAGCCGTTATAGAAGAGTAGAGTGATAGGTGGTACTTGTAAATATACTCATCTCTACCCTTGGACGCCAGTTTTGTCCGAATAGATACCCTATGGTGGGTCTAAGTACCGATGTAGTGCGGTGCAGTAACTGTACTGTACCATTTAGTTCTGGTATAATACGGTACGGCATGGGTACCGGTATAGTACAGTAGCGTTAGTATAATACCACAAAAGTAAAACAAACAAGAAGCAGGTTTTCATTAAACGTTTCTTCACAGCCACATATTATGCTGGAGAAAAGGGGGAAAATAGGGGGATTACCCGTATCATAATCTACGAGATTCTACTACCGTAGTACTACCGAGTACCGTATTATCACATCCATCTACTGTACAGTGCATATCGAATACCGTAGAAACTGCTGAAATTCGCCAAGTCCATCCCAGGATTCTTAATTCCGGTCCAGTTAGACGGTAGAATTCCACCTCAGGGAGCGTTTCTCATAGGCCAATTTGTACCAATGAGCACCAGCCAACCACAATCAATTGTTTACGCCAAAATCCCGAGCAATACGATATCTTACTGGACCGGAATTAAGACATCCTGGGACGGACTTGGCGAATTTCAGCAGTTTCTACGGTACAAGTAGCAATTTGGGCAAGTGAGATATGTATCACACATACAAATATCTCTCCATTTCCAATCCATCCCACTTTAACTTACCTACTTGTACCTACCTACCATTAATATGTAAACCACAATACGCCCCGTAACAAAAAAACCGGGTTCTCACCCCCCCCCCTTTCATCATAATCAGCAAATCACAGCCCTACCCATCTTTGCTGCCAGTGGCATAAGTGCACCCCTATCCCGCTAATCACTCCTGGCACAAAAACCCCTTCGGTCGGTAATCTCAGGGAGCCATGATAACTAATCAATCACTTTTTATCTTTATTTTCGAAAATCGACCAAACAAATAACCCGAAAGTTACTGTTTACAGTACAATTAAAAAAGTTGATGAATTTTGTCTTCGTTTTTTTTGAAACCAAATTTATGTTTGCAATATACTTGTATTACCCCCCCACCCCCGTTTGCCCTATGTCTCTATAAAATATGGTAGATACTCGTATCATACACTGCCCCTGCCGGAATGATACATTTGCGGGTTACGAGTACTGTACCAGGCTCACCTACGAGCACAACAGAGATGGAGTACCGGAACTGATCACTGGAATCCTTCCAGAAGCGCGACATAAGACGAAATCCCCGCTGACAACCAGCGAAACCAGCTATCATACCCTCGAAAGAATAAGATGAACTGAAGAATGGGCAAGCAAGGCGCTAACATGCATGAAATGCATGCAACCCATCCGAACAGAGCCTCAACGCCAAGGCGCATGCATCCCCGGCGGATAAAGCTTATTTTGTCCTTGGACGTTGAAGCGCACACACCAATAAGCTAGACTCGCTCACTCACTAACTTCCATCCACACAACCCCCCCCGCCATCATATCATACCAATCCCTGACGGTTCAAGCCACTCACCTGTCAACGCCATGCCTTGGTATCATTACTCAGCCATCTTTTCCTTCTTTCTTTAAACTAGCTAAAAGCTACGGTATCGTTTTTTTGTTTTTGTTTTCCAGCTGTGGAGGGGTACGGTACTGTCTCGCGGTTGCCAAGTATCACCGTGATATGCTCAGGTTCTGTAATTTTTTTCAGCAAAGTGTGGAGTTCAGTTACTTGTCGTCGTCATGTCGTCACCGTTGATGATTTAGGCTGGGCTGGGCTGGGTTTATATATATCATGGATGGATATGTAAGTAACCGTGACAGGGCTTATTTAAAATCTGGAGATCTACGGTGCTACGAGAACGTACTACAGTGCTTGGTTGGTGTTTTTTCTCAGCTAGAGCTTTGTACCAGTACTCTCTTTTCTTTCCGGTGCGGTGGGGTTGCCGTGGTATGTTGTTGTTCAGCTTGGGTTGTATACTGCTACCGTAGATGGTGGAACACTATCGTACAAATTGGATAAAGACATGCTGCGATCTGGTAATGCGGTGCACTGCTAGCTATCTACCCTTGTGGAATGGAGTTTTCGTACCGTGCCGTATGATATGGTATGATATGGTATGCACTTCTTCTTCCCCTTCTTCAACCCCGTGACCATGGATTCACGGACCGGGACAGTACCGTACAACTCGTCGCATTAACCGTTATTTTAGCTAACTTAACTCCACTACCATATTGCATAACCCCCCACCTTTCACAGCCACACTTCCAAACCATAACTTACACCCAACTACAGTTACAAGTACCAGTCAAGATGTTTTCGTACAAGATAGGGACAGCTAACCAACAAAAACTATCCCTGTCTTGTACGAAAACATCTTGCCTGGTACTTGCACATAAACATCATACAAAACGAACCCCATATCAGATACAATCCCCCAACACAGTAATTCACAACACGATACCAGTACGGTATCGACCAAAGACCCCCCAACCTCCCATTACAAAGCCAAAAGCCCAAAGCACAAACTACGCAGGGGAGAAATGGGGAGCTCCTCCACCAATCCTAAAATAAAAATAAAAAGATAAGCTTTCGCTTCCACCTTTGATATATTAACCAACCTAACCTTACCCCCCCCCCCTCCTCTGCAAACCCATCCAAACTTCACACTGTTAATATAACCCCCCTTTTTTCACCACCAAACAACAAACAGTAACATAAACCCGGTAACCACACACCCTAATATGAAGAAGAAGAAAAAAAGAAAAAAAAAAGGTAAATAGCCTAGATCAAGCGGTACCATATCCAACATTCCGAAACCATAATACAAACCCTTCCCCTACTTGTACGCAGGAGATATATAACCTACCGTAATAATTCCACAGGAAGGAAAGAGAAGGGGGGGGGGGGGAAACAGAAGTTTCAAGTAACATAGCCTACCAACTAACCGACCACAAGTACCGTATTACAATATTTCAATATGGTTTAGAAGTTCGGAGAGGGGGGATCCAGGAAGAGGTTTGTTTTGTATTACCTTACTTTTACTTTAGCTTTGTCCTGCTTTGCTGTATTATCATGATTTGAGTGAGTGAGTGAGTGAGGCTCTGCTAGACTGGTAGGGTTGGTTGGTTGGTTGATTGGTGGGTGGGTTGGGGATTACTGAGATGCACAGTAAGTTTTTGTTAAAGCGGTTGTTATGCGGGGAAGCTTACAAGTGCCGTGGGTTAACGAGTGAATAGTAATGGTTGTTACTGGTACGGTGGTTGGAGGGAAGAAAAGAAGTAGGTTGGAAGGTAAGGGGTGGCAAAATGTTTGTTTGAAACAGCTACGGAAAGTTCCCGCCCCACATTTTTGGATGAGCCACCTTTTTTCCTGCAAAGGTGTGATCGAGGAGAGGTTGTGCTTTTTCCCGGAGCTCCGATCATTCACGTTAATACCTCCACAGTTGGCGATTATGCTGCTTACCTGATATATGTTACCTTGATATTCCGATTATTTAATTTGCTAGAGCCTAATCTTGATCTTGCTTTTGATGGGGAACATGGTATGTGCACCTGAGGTGTGGGCTATGTATGGCACTTTGTATGCGTCGGGAGATATGGAGTGCAAGTTGGACGAAATAGCGCTTTTGCTATTGACTTAGTGATTTCAATTCCCTAAAAAGACCTCCCTACTTATAGATACCTGATCTAAGAGAAGAAAGAACAAACGATAAAACAAAAGAAAACGCAATGGATTATCATACCGTGTCAAGCAATGTCTGGATATAAGAATATCTAAAAAAGTGCAAACATAAAAGTAGACAAAAAGGAAAAAAAGGGAAGAAACGTCAGACCCGGACGTGACATGTATGTGCTCAACGAAAAAAATCAGGCAAAACAAAAAAAAAAGTGAAGCAAAAACAAAAACAACAAACAAAAAGCAAATCTGTGCACCAGGCCCCCAAACCAATCCCCCCAACTAATCCATAATAGTAATACATTCCGTGAACCCAAAATCCCATGAACCCCCACCCCTATCATCCCAACAGGAATAAGAAAAAACCGTTGTATAAAAGACATATCAAGAAGTGAAAAGCAGCTGCCGAAAAAAAGGGTGAATACGGTAGACCGTTAAAATTATGGCCATGTGCTTCCTCAAAGTATAATTCGTTACTGACTTATTGCACCGCCATGATCATCATCGTGCGTGATTTACGAGCACCTCAAAAAGCTCTTCTGGGATCTTTCGTACTAAGCTCACAGCAACACTGACAATCATTTTTGCGTTCAGGGGCGGGAATTGTCGCAGAAGTTTCATTGGACTGTAGATGCAGGGTGGAATATTAGCATACGTTATAAGGGGGCTGTGGTAGCAATACTGTGTCACGAGGAGATTATATACCTTTGAGCGACCAGCAACTCATCCCGCATCAACAACAACTGCGCAACTACGCATAAAATATTGAGATGGGCCCCGTAGGCCAAGAGAAAATCCCATAACTTTAGCACCTCGGGGAGCGGAGGTGTACATGCTGACAGTGTTAAGACGGCTACAAGTAATCACATGTTAGCTTGGAAATTTAGTGCTGGGGATTAGATCTATAAAACTCCAGATGAACATACAAGGGAAGGCATATAATTCCGCAGAAAGAAACTTCGACTTTAGGTGAGCATATAATTTCGGATCGACCGTTTCTAAGCATTGATCCACCAACTATATCTGAATTAGCATATGTTGGAAAATCAAACTAAGTGGCCAATAGTATATTTTGGAGCCATAAATGTAACTTACTTTGAGTCCACGGTGGACACCTTCCATTGTTGGTTTAACATAGCCCGGACACTCTCTCTGAATAAATACGGCAAAAAGGGAAAAAGCCTCCACCTCACTTCTCGCAGCGTAGAGAAAGGGGGCGGCAATGACGTTCATACCCTGAACGTATTGAGCGTCGGTACCAGAATCTCGCATTTTCCATTGAAATGCGTTTAAAAGCCGAATTAGCGAAGCCTCAGAGACCCTCCGGCGAAATAGGGGGTCAGTGGCCAGTGTTCTGAATGTATCGTTGCGGATTTTGGAATAACTGCTTGAAGCCCCACGGCGGACAAGAGAAACATAGTCACTCGTGCGCATCGGGCTTATGCCCAGCAGTATCGACCAGATGTATATTCTCAGAGGGGACTGATCCCACAATAATCAGCAACTGATATTCATATGAGCAATCCAGCGACAAAAGATCATACATTTCCATCATTATCCGCTTGTATCCCTTCTGTAAGAATTAGATATCGTAAATCTTGCAACGCCTCAACGAGGTTTGCTGGGGGCCTGCTTATAAGACTTTCAATTGTTGCATTTGGTTTTGGTGCTAGTTGCGCACTTGAAGCAGCCTTGCGTGCATATCGTTGATTGTTGTTTACCGGGTATTTGGGACCGTCAAATTGGGACTGTGATTGAGAGCGCGAGCGCTTCTGTATCAGCGGGTGGTTCGTAATGTTTGCAAGAGATCGGCTAGCGCTCTGTGTAGTGCTCAAAATAACCGGAGGGGGAGCTGAATTATGATATTCGCTCTCGAGAACGGATGAGGAGGGGAATTTTTTGACGCGGCGAAGTTCTGGGCCGCTGGAGTTCAGCATGTTTGTTTTGATTGCGGGGAAGCGGTGTTGAAGAGTTTGTTTTGATCAGGATAGTTGAAGAAACATAGCCGTGATGGTGGTGATAGTGGTGTTTGTAAGATGTTAGTCGTGTCTTCTGGTCTTTGGTGATGTTTGATGGTAGCCCGGGAGATTAACCATACGAAAGGGAGGGTTGAGCGAGGGTCGTGATAGGGCTTGGCAATGATCAACGACAAAGAGAAAATACTGGTAGTGGGCTGGCCACCAGTGGCTGATACTCCCGCCTTGCCAAGAATGACTTACACATATCGCGCAATCGGGATTAGCAACCAGCTTTCCTACTTCTGTCACTAGTCACATCTTTAATTTTTACTCAATTCGACTTTAGAATCATGTTAGGCCCAAGAGGGATCAGTGCACTCGGAGGGAACTGCCTTAATCCCTATTTTGGGGTTTCTGCGCTCATTTGCCCATCCTCCTTTCTTCTTAGAACTTGCTCTTGGGCCATGGGGGATGTTTTGTCACTGCTTGGTATGAGACTACTGGAACATGGAACATTAGCAACCGATTCATATAGTTTACCATTTGAGGGATTGGCTACCGAGAACATATGGTCGTGAAGATTCGGTCAAGTCCTATAGAGGGTCTAAAAGTGCTTGAATTCGGTTTACCACACAGGGGTAAATAGGTTCGAAAATCTTGAAAGCACTTGAACCCTATTATACACTTTCAAGCTGGAGTAGGTACTATGGCTTTCCGGGGAATCTTATTTTGGAATCTACTGTACATTCGAAGGGTGGCAGATAATTATTAAGGATGAAATCTTTTTGAAGGGTTAAAGCTAAATCTAAAGAGTACTACTAGTTCCTGCCATTGCAATCACAGATTTTTTACGAGATACTAATGGGATACTGGTAAAAACTGCTCTTTCTCCTGCTAATCTCCTTCCTCACTTTGAAGGAATCCACGGAATATCTCCGGGCTTCTGGGGCGATGTGACAGTGAACCAGAAATTGTGGTCTTACAAGTTACCGCTAGTACTGATCCCATCTGCTGTTTGATTTCTATGTATCATGGGGTAAAGTCAATATGGATAGTTAGTGCCGCATCTGTTGTGCTTGAAACAGGGTCGAAACCTAAATAATATTAGCCGCGTTCAAGCGCGTTTATTGCGCTTCTCAAGGAATGTAGTGAAACCTGCTATGCAATCATGGCTTTCCTAAGCACAACCACAATAAGGTCTTTGAACTATTTTAATCTCAGGAATCACAGTACTTTGATGCACCGGTCAAGGTACCGATAGCTATCATACGACGAAATGAATGACGGGTGTCTAGTACTCAGTTGTGGTATCAACGGCAGCGGTTAGACCCTCAAACAAGACAGTCATGACACAATTTGTTGAACCCCACATAGATACCAGATCTCCTTTATCTTCCCCTCAGTTTCACACAGCTAGCCTAAACAATTTACTACTCTTAAATAAGCAAGAGGTTATTAAACAAATTTGAAAGGAGAGCTTAAGGGCGGTTTTCAGAGAGCGATACAGAACTCTTTCTGAACTTTGAATATCCTTTTTGCTACCAGAGTCTTAGATAGAGTACTATCAGTACTATCTTTGTGGGTTTGGCATGGAAACATTTCAGCGAGCATATCCTTTAACTTAATTCAAGTCTCAAGATAATCGGTACAAGTTGGGAAAAGAGAGTAGGTAGCCTTCACTGTTTCAATGACCATTCTACTACTCGCGAATACGCATATAAACCTGCCAACACTCCCCCAACCTCCACCCAGAATCCCATAATACAATACCTCAACCACTACAACCACCCCGACCACTTCAACTACTCCGATTTCTTCGATTGCTTCAATCACCAGAATCACCTCATTCACCACAATTATCTCAATTATTTCACAGCACAAAAGAGGCTCATCGAAAATGCTTTTCGATCCTACTCCCCTCCTCCCTCTCTTCTTCCTCTCTCTCTCCGGCATCGCCAACGCTCTCCCTAGTGAGCCTGAAGACGCCCGCCTGGAGCCCCGCCTTGCAGCAGCCCAATACATCTGCGAAACCTCCGCAGCCTCCCCTCCTGTCACCGAGGTCAACGCCACCCTCGAGTACTTCTCTCGCGGCGATGTCGGTATAACCTGCACCCGCGACCTCCCGTATCTAGGGAAAGGTCCTGACTGCCTCATTCCCATCGGCGTCACCAAGGCACGTGTGAGCATCTGCGATTCTTATGGTAGATGGCTTACATGCAAGGACGTTGCGGCCCATGGTCAGATCTTGATTGAAAAGTGTGCGCAGGAGATCGGTGGGGTCAAAAGGGTCGGCGGAAAGGTTTTGTTGCCAAAGGGGATGGTGGTCAATGTTTATGGCGAAAACTGAGTTGGGCTTTGCAAACTTTGCGGGCTTTGATAAACAATGGCTAGCCCTTTGGGTTTGGTTTCATCGATAGTTTTCCCGTTTTTTTATATCTGTTTTGTTTTCGTTTGTTATACTTGTTATACTTGTTAAGCTTCTTGTGCTTTATTTTCTTTTTAATATTGCTTACTCTGAGGATGAGTAGAACCCTAAGGATATTTATTGTCCATAACCCCAGGGTAATCATCCTCTGTTCGTTTTAATAATTGTTTGTTTTGATTATAATAAAAGGGCTTGTCCCGAATTTTTTTTTTTTTCTTTTGAACCATGACAACATTTTCTCATGAAGAAGGTTACAGTACTTTCGTGACTCTCCAGATCTTTTACAACCAGGCGTGAGTGTGATAAAGTTTTATATCGTTGCCTTATCAAGGAGTTTTTTTTTTTGATCCTTATCACCCACGCCACTCCCTTATCCTTGCAATATCATAGCCGCTTCACAAGGTGTTCCTAGTCTTTCTGGTTTCAGTACAAGTACCCGAAGAATATGTTTTCATACACTTGCACACCAAGTTTTGACGTTAAAGTGCACCAAAACATGTCGCTGGGTATCATACTTGTCCTGTACCTTACTTGACAATGTATCCTCAAACACGTGCACAGAAATTCAACCTCACGAATGACTAATTGAAATGGGAGCATTCCGGCGGGGGTTCTTTTTCATATGGTTTTTGAGCGCCCAAAAATCAGTTTTCATCAAGGGAGGAAAAGAAAGAAATCCTGGGAACATTCATACACTAAGGAAGGGAACGCAAAGTTGGGTTTCGCGTCACAGATTGTCACTCGCTGACGGCTGCCTGCTAAACTGTACTCTACGTATCATGCAGCGCCACCAACGACCTACAATACAATCTAAGCAACCAAAGGGAATCTGCCCCCCCTCATCTAATGTTTCCTACATAAAGTGGGCGTTTCTCTTCAATATGTAACAATCCCGCCGTAGATGGTAGAAAAAGGGTTATAAGTGCCCTTCATAGTTATCAATTTCCAGAGTGCGGGTAAGCTGCGTTTATGTATGATGGTTAATTCAGATTCAAATTTCTTTGGTATGATAAAAGTGGAGAAGACTCATTGATTTAGTTGTGTGGCCCCACGCTGCTTTCAGATAAAGTATGAAAACTGAAGTACTGTATCCGCATTCAGTGCTGAGATTCTATACTCCTTTGATGGGGAAGGAAAGGCGTAATTGTCTCAACGGGCTGGGGATTTCTTTGTCCCAGATCTTCAGGTATTTTGCCTATATTTGGCAATCAGAATAGAATATTCAATATTATTATATTAGAATGATTATCTCTAATAAAAGCTACCGCTAAACCTACTTTATTACATGTATTACCATACAGAAGAATACAAACAAAAGAAGTAATCATACAGGACTAAAGGACGCCCAAACCCAGTCCGTTCTATCAGTAAGCAAAGGAATATAGAAATACAAGAGTAGTAAAAGGTTGAACGCATCCGAAAAATTTCTAGCTTTGCTATACGAGACGCTAGCAAAAAAAAATAAATACAAATAAAATAAAATAAAATAAAGAAAGGAAATGTTCCTGGTGTATGACAAATCGTATGGCATGAAACCGCCATGTTCACCCAACATCTCCGGTACCAACAACCGGTGGTGTCCGGCATACGAGATCACCGCTGTGGGAGGTTGAGCGAGGAGTAGATGGAAGGATGACATGAATAATGAGAAACCGGTTGTGAAAGCGAAAAAAGGCCCTGTTTGAGGACATAATGAAAGTTCATGCCTCCGGGGCCTTAAACCATGCCAGGTTTTGCAACCTTTTTGGACTTAAGCAGCTGCACTACTTCATCATGCCCACGCTTCACAGCCCACAAGAGTACCGTTCGATTGCCACAGTCTAGCCCGTCGGGGTTGACATATTTCCGCCCTAACAATAGCTTCGCTGCTCCATAATGCCCATTCTCGGCAGCCAGCGAGAGCGGTGTTTGGCCATACTTTGTATCTGGTCTATCGGGGTTGATATCTCCCCGTCCAAAAAGTAGCTTTAATACTCCCTCATGTCCCACATCTACACAGCGGAAGATGGAATTCTAAAGAGTTTACAAATACTATAGAATTCACTAAGCGGTTTTCATGGGTTTCTGAAGGAGATCGTTCGGGCATTCATATATTAGTGTATTTCTCCATTTTAAAGTGGTAAAGGAAACCCAAAGGGAGGAGGGGGTTGCCATCATACATCATCAATGCCAGTGATGCTGCGTTTACAGAAAGGTATGGAAACTCCAAGTAAGGCGTCCTAATTCAGCACCGGATGTATACCCCTTCAGCAGCAAGGCAGGACAGAACGAGATCGCAGACTGGAGATTTAGTTGCCTCTTACTTTCGAGTATCATACTTCAAGCTGTCCGCTGAGAATTTGGTACAAGTTATATAATACTACCTAACAGATCTAACAAACGCCGCCCCTAAACAAATTACATGCCAATCCATGGAACAAAATACAAACAAAAGAACATGTCATTCAACACTAAGCGATCCTCCAAAAAGAAATTCTACCAAAAACTCTATAAAATACACCCTAATCAAAACCCCTTCTATAGTTAAACAAAGGAACTATTAGAATGGAAAAGAAAAAAATTGAACCAATCAAAAAAAACTTCTAAATGTGGTTCCGGAAACACTGGAAAAATAAAATCGAAGGGAAACAAAAGAAAAAAAACCAAATATACGTCTTGTTATGTCCAACTGTATCACCATAAAACTCCGCCTACTCGCTCAATATTCTAGTACCAACAAACAGCGATGTCCACAGGACGATATCAACGCTCAGGAGGTGAGGGCGGGGGAGGATGGCGTGAGCACTGATAAATGGTATGCTGCGGCTGTGAAAGGGATAAAAGGTAGTGTTTGAAGACAGCATAAAAGCTCATGTCTCCAGAATCTTACGGCATGCCAGGTTGTGCAACGTTTTTGGACTTAAGCAGCTGCACTACTACATCATGTCCACGCTCAACAGCCCACCAGAGCGGTGTTCTGCCATTATTGTCTGGCCTGTCAGGGTTGACGTCTTTCCGCCCTAACAATAGCTTCGCTACTCCGTAACGCCCATTCTCGGCAGCCAACGAGAGCGGTGTTTGGCCAAGGAATGTATCAGGCTTGTCAGGGTTGACATCTTCCAGGCCCAACAGCAGTTTTAGTACTTCGTCACGCCCATTCTCGGCGGCCAACGAGAGCGGTGTTTGGCCATATTTTGTATCTGGTCTATCGGGGTTGATACCTCCCCGTCCCAAAAGTAGCTTTAATACTCCCTCATGTCCCTTCTCGGCGGCCAACGAGAACGGCGTTTGGCCACGGTAGGTGTCTGGTCTGTCAGAGTTGACATCGTTCCGTCTCAACAGTAGCTCCACGACTTTATCATGCCCAGAAATGGCAGCCCACGAGATCGGTGTTCTGTCGCATTTGTCCGGTTTGTCGGGGCTGACATCTTCCCGCTCCAAGAGTAACTCCACAGCCTCATTATTCCCGTACATGGCAGCCCACGAGAGCGGTGTTCTGCCGATATTGTCTGGCCTGTCGGGACCGACATCTCCCCTCCCTAAAAGTAGTTTCACTACTCCCCCTTTCCCGTCCCTAGCAGCCCACGAGAGCGGTGTTCTGCCGTTATTGTCTGGCCTGTCGGGGTTGACATCTCCCCTCCCTAATATTAGCTTTACTACTCCCTCATGCCAATTGCTGGCAGCCAATGAGAGCACTGTTCTGCCAATATAGTCTTGCCTGTCGGGATTTACATCTTCCCGTCCTAACAGTAGCTTCACTACTCCCTCATGTCCACCCACGGCAGCCAACGATAGCGGTGTTTGGCCATCATTGTTTGGTCTATCGGGGTTGACATTTTTGCATCCCAAGAGTAGCTTCACTACTTCTTCATGTCCCCTCATGGCAGCCGACGATAGCGGTGTATTGTCATGATTGTTCGGTCTATCGGGGTTGACATTTTTGCATCCCAAGAGTAGCTTCACTACTCCTTCATGTCTCCCCATGGCAGCCAACGATAGCGGTGTTCGTCCATCATTGTTTGGTCTATCGGGGTTGACATTTTTGCATCCCAAGAGTAGCTTCACTACTCCTTCATGTCCCCCCATGGCAGCCAACGATAGCGGTGTTCGTCCATCATTGTTTGGTCTATCGGGGCTGACACCTCCGCATCCCAAGAGTAGCTTCACTACTCCTTCGTGTCCCCCCATGGCAGCCAACGATAGCGGTGTTCGTCCATCATTGTTTAGTCTGTCGGGGTTGACATTTTTGCATCCCAAGAGTAGCTTCACTACTCCTTCATGTCCCCCTATGGCAGCCAACGACAGTGGTGTATTGTCATGATTGTTCGGTCTATCGGGGTTGACATTTTTGCATCCCAAGAGTAGCTTCACTACTCCTTCATGTCCCCCTATGGCAGCCAACGACAGTGGTGTATTGTCATGATTGTTCGGTCTATCGGGGTTGACATTTTTGCATCCCAAGAGTAGCTTCACTACTCCCTCGTGTCCCCCCATGGCAGCCAACGATAGCGGTGTCCGGCCATGGTTGTCTGGTCTGTCGGCGCTGGCATATCTCCTTCCAAAAATTAAACTCACTACTCGAGGCGCTTTGCTCCCGGAATTGGTAAATGGCAGACGAAGAAATAAGCTGACCACTGCTTCATGTCCATTAATGGCAGCCCATGAAAGTGCTGTTTGACCAAATAGCGTATCAGGAATATTAGGTTTAGTGTTCTTCTGTCGCAAGAGTAGCTTCACTACTTCTTCATGCCCAAATCTTGCAGCCCATGCAAGTGGCGTCAGACCCGCACTATCTCTTTGATTCACATCCCATGTTTGCATATTTATTAAAGTGGTCGCAACTTTAGCAACGCCGAAGTACGAGATACAATGTAGGGCAGAAAATGGTTTGTCAGAATCACCCCAGTAATGAAGTAACTTCGCGTTGATTAACCTCCAAAGTAATCTGGCAGATATATGACTATCGTACTGATGAAGAAGTTTGAGTGCGAGAGATTCTGCGCCATCTGAGGGTTCCGTCCGCAAGTGTGTTCCCCAATATAAAGAAGAATACTCGAGGAAGGGTGTGTCTTGGAGGTAATGAGAAGGGATGGACGAAAGATCCCTGACGGCTTGGAAGTTAAGATATGTTAAACAGGCTTCCGCCATCCTCGAGTGGGCTCCGTTGAAGAGGTCGGCATGATTGGAAAGATATTCTTTGAGGGTGAAATGGATCAACCTGATAGTTGAGGACCCTTTGTCGACTGCAATAAGTCCGTGACAACAGCCTAACACTGTCCATATCGAAGGCACATTGTCGGTATTAAGATCTGTTGAGCCTATTTCGACCGCTAGAGCGTGACATAACTCGTCCACTTGCAAAGGCCTCTCCGAATGTGAAATCCACATCAAAGCGGCCATCCCGAGCCTTGCTCTATCCTTTCCCTGTGCCTTTATCCGGCCTATGGTTGCATCGTATGCATCACCCAAGCCCAGGCCATTGGTCATTCCTCTGAGCTTTTCTCGCCTCCGATGTATTGTCGTTTCCTGTAGGATCGCCTCGATATTTAGAGATACCAGCAGGAATCTAGATATATATTTGTCAGCACATAGCATAAGATGTTTTTGCTGGTCTCATGGCTCTTTACTTACATTTCCGAAACTGTCTCGGAGATGTTCTTTATAATTTCCTCCTCCAAAATCCTGTCCATCGCGTCGGGTGTCGTGTCCTCTTTCAGCTTCGCACGGAGGAATCTGATGATATCCTCTTTGGTGGGTATTATGGATACAACCGCAAGCCTCCCAGCAAGATGTTTCTCGATCTCGACCCGGATATGCGGTCTTCCAGCCAGAAATATCCGAGTACCCAGGGACTTTTGTAGAATTTGCTTCAGCGAATCAAGCAGCTGTGATCGATGCTCCGCCACGCATTCGTCAAGGGCATCGAGGCATATGAATGTGGGCCGCACGGACAAGATATCCTGTAACATCTCTACGATTTCGGCGAGTTCCGGATTCCGGCCACCAATCACCTTTTTCTGCTCTCGGAAAGACTCTATAATATTTTCTGGAATCTCTTCCATTCCGCTAACAATCTGTTTTAACAGGGAACCTAGCATGTTCGTTGGGGATTGCTCCTTCTGTGCCGCGAAGTCGAAGTAGAAGCATGCAACGGCAGCATTTTGTCCCCTCGCCCAATCGCATAACCTATCTACTATCACAGAGCTAAAATCCCGGCGTCTTAGCAATACCTCTGCGTCATGAAGGATATGCTTTCTTACCAGATATAAGTCTTGCCGACCCCCGGATCCCCGTAGCCAAACAGGACTGAATTATCAAATTCACCCCCGCGCATACTGTGAAACCAATTTCGATATTCCTCAGTTTGTAAGAGCCAGTTTCCCACCTCATCTACCCGGCGAGTTCGAATGTCATGGTGCCGTATCCTGGGTTCCAGTGGCGATAACCATGCTAGAATCTCAGATTTCTCATCGGCCACCACACCCACGTTAACCTGATCCACGTACAGATTGTGCGAGTTGGTAGTATTGAAAGAGTTGTTCATTCTTATAAACTGAGATTGTTGGATTTTTGTTTCGTTTTGCTGCTTGGAAAGTTGTAGACTCAAGTTTGAAGATGTGTTCTCAAGAACGATACGGTCGATTGATGGAGTAGCTGAGGCTGAAGAAAAGCGGAGTCGTGATGATTGTGTTGCCTTGTTAACGAACGCCTGGTCCAATCAGCTCGCTCAGAATATACTGTCGTACCGTAAGCTACCGTACATGTTCGGTGGCATATTTGTCGTATAATATACTGTGCATCCTACTGTACGAAAAATGTTGTCCGCCGTAGCTTTACAACACATGCACAAGTTAGTCAATAACTTGATAAGTTATCCATCTTTTACCGAACCAAAGAATCCACCACCGTACAATGATATCAAGAATGAAAAAATATTCTATAGCTACAGTTTTACAACTTGTGTAAACTTCTGAACCAGGCAATTTCCAAAAACAAAAATAAATGAAATGAAAAAATGAAAGAATGAAAGAAAGAAAGAAAGAAATACCGCTATGCGGCCTTGAAAGGATAAAGACTTTCAGCTTGGTCGCCCTCTTTGCACACAATACAAATACTTCGATTGCTTATATCTGACAATCGAGCCACCGTGTTAAAAACAATTTTCTGCAAAGTTAATATTATCAGAGAAGAGGATCGTATAACAACAGCTCGACCATATGTGCCATCAGAGCATTTCACTAGCTGCTAGACCGCCATAATGTGGCCATATCGAGTGATACCCAATGATCCCTAGCTCAAGTTCTGGACCCGCTGTTAGAATTGGAGCAGGATGAGTGAGATAGCAGTGAGCATGGATTAGGGTTAGAGTTGAGGAAGAAGGAGTTTAGTAAGATAGATTGATTTGTAGTTGAGCGTAACTATCTAATGTGCTTTTTGGTTATACCGGTAGTTCGTTAAGAAGAGAGAAACCTCGCTTAACAAATGACGGTCAGAAACCCTCGCTGACTAAGCAACTGCCATCTCTTATGCACGCTTATTTTATGCAACATATCTGATATCTAACACCCACACTGGGATCCCTTGCTTGAATGAGGATCACTGCTGGTCACTCGCTTATCAAATTCCATGTTCACAGAGAAATGTTTGGCAGGCACCCACCTTGCAAACAATGAGATTATGAATTAATTTGAGAAAGGTAAATGTCTATGAGAGCGGGAATTATCACATCTCACAGAGCATCAATATATTCCACCAACGCCTGTGGTGTGCAAGCCCACGCTACTCCCTCAACGCCTGTTGATCTCCACCATCACCAGCAGTACTACCCTCGTTCGGATCAAAGACATGTATCGGAAACTAAGGCAATTGTCATAATTAGCAACTCCTAGTAAACTAGAAAAAGATAAGAACACACCTCAAAGCCAATGGTCCTCTTGACCACGGTCGGCAACGCCGCCCAGACCCTCCTGGGCATGGGTATGAGTATACTGGTACACCTCAAGTATTCATTGTACTCTTCCCAATTATTCCCATTATCAAATCTTCGCTTCGCAACGCTCTTCTCATTCGACGGCAGTCCTGAAAGGAACAGCAACAAGACCATGAGGAATATTGGCCCCACCACAGCGGCGTATTGTGCTGCCGCTGGCCTATCTTTGACACTTCCATCGACGCAAAGTGAGATGGTAATTAGCCAAATCCCAAAATGCAATATAATTTCCCCAAAGTAATTTGGATGCCGTGAGTACTTGCAACACCTAGTGCGCATGAATAGGGACTTGTCCAGTCCCCCAGGACCAGAGCGGAAGGAATATTTTTGGGCATCGGCGATTGACTCCACCAGGAGGCCACTTCCGAACAAGATCGTACTGATAATGTCCGTAACAGTGACAAACGGGGTTGGCGGAATGAAAGGATTTTGGGGGAGTTGAGAAACGTGATGGGGAGCGAGACTGTCCAGACCTAGGCCATTTGGAAAATCCAGAAGCCCAAGAATGGAAAGAACTTGGTACGAATATTATCTATTTGGTTTTTAGCAATAGAAAATAGAAGCAAGGCATGGAAAGGGTATCGAAGCGGTCATCTTTCCCCGTTTTCAAGATACGGAAGAGTAAGAAGCCAGAGAGGTGGGAGCATTGGATCATAAATAGAGATGATAGGATATTCTATTGCAATATTCATTAGCTACTTGTGTCCCTTCCAGGACCCTACGCAGATGAAAATTTCTATATATATAGTCTAATTGCCCTGAAAAATAGCTCTAGCATCTTGAACTCTCTACTTAGGGAATCTGTCCCTGAGACAAAACTTTTCACCAAGCAACCAGAGTATTATGATCTAAGGGGTATGAGAAAACACCTCCAACTCCGCTAAGAGCAACTGTTGTGATGGCAAGGACAAAGTTTGTACCGCCAGCAAAGTCAACTTAGGTTAGCTGCTATGAGGTAAAAATTGAAAGGGGGAAACAACTGGTAGCAGAAAAGGGCACTACGAGTAAGTCTGTCGAACTTCAAAGCAAAAGCTATGAAGAAGCTCGGCTGGTAGATGATTGTAATTAGGAGAGTTATAGAAAGGTAATAGTCGTCTAAGACATTGGTTTTTGTCATATTATTGTCTTTGCCTCAAACGTGAAAGTAATGGTGTAGAGAGAAGGTGAAAGGTTGTTATTAACTGTGGGCTGAAGGAATGAAGGGAGGAAGGAAGGAAGGGAGTAAATATAAATTAAATTCTCGTATTCTATAATACATTGTGAAATTTTGTATGTAACGGTTGAGTGCATAGGCAACGTAGTCTATGGGGCATGTGTTCCCAAAGCATCTGTCTAGAGCATCTGTCTAGAATTGGTTGTATGAAAGGAATTGTGGTGGCTCAGGAGGTTTTGTTGATGGGTGTGGGATTTATTGGGTCATTGATGAAGGGTTTGGATTGATGTCCTTTTGGGTAAGCGATGGATGAGGCTCTGCTAGATGGACATCAAACCGCCGGAACAAAAAAGTACCTGCAATGTGGGTTTTGTAGAGCACTGTTTGGTGGTTGGGATGAGATGAGAAGTGCGATAGATTATCATGAAAACACGGTGTTGTGCTTGCTAAGTTACCGTAAAAAAGAAAGTATCGGTAAGGTGGCATTTGACTTGACCTGACTTATGCAGGAACAACTGCGCATCAAACGACGGTGATGGTATACATACGGCAATACACCTTCCTCCTCCAAAGCACCCCAATGAAGCACCTAATAGTCCATGTCCTCTATCAACAGCACCACACGACACTGTACTCGTACCATACTTCCTAAACATAGAATAGTGGTGCGCCTCTCATAAATCAATCCCCCAAACAATCACAAAACATCACGAGAAAGATTTATCTAATCCCCCGTAACGGTTGTGTGCGGGCTCGGGAATCCGCCCAATTCCCGAGAACCGAGAACCGGCCTTAATGCACATACGGTAACCACAAAAGTTGCCCGAAAACGTTAAAGCATCTTAACACGGTGCACGAAAAGGGGAAAAACATCATGGCACGTGTGGGAGATATGATGATTAAGCCAAATTGAAGAGTTCTTAGCATTGGAATGGAATGTTCGGCTTGCACATGCAAATTCCTTGTTTTTCCGGAACGCGGGGAAGAGCTGGGGCTGAGGTGGAAAAGGTGTGACTTTGGTCTGCTGGTCTGCTAGAAAGGGAGAGAGAAAAGCAAGGGAGATGGGGGGAAATAAGATCAAAAGTGGGCTGTTAAGATCAAAGTGGGGTGTTGTTCGCTGAGGGGGAGTTTATTTCATACAGACTACGGGTAGTAAAGGTTTGTGTATTTGTTTTTTCACATCAAAGAACTTATGGTTGCACCGTGCATCGAGCGTTGGACCTTCCAGATGAGATTCGGTGGGCGAGAGAGCAGAGTATTGTACAAGTACTGTAGCAATCAAGGTAACATCTATAATAGGAGAAGTTTGGGATCTAAGGTTTTTTTTTTTTTTTTGGTTTTTTTTTTGACGAGAGTGAGCCTGGTTCATTTTCACATGGGTCATCTGTATCATGTGAAGCTTTATCTTTCATTCTGTCACTGCGGTTTTTTTCCGTTATTCTATCAGCCATCGGAGGCTACCGTTAGTCTATCCCAGCATGTCGTACCGGAACCTTTCTGCTTACAGTACGGTATGCTTGCCCCAACTCACGGCGTCATGGCTTCCCTGATCAGGGATTACATGATTGGTTGGCCCCACACCTGCTTCCTTCACTCCGGAAGAGCCTCGGCTGTGTTATACACCGAAACAACAATCAGATGGCTTGCTGCCACCCGGGCCTCCAACAAAGTCTGATCTTCGCGACTCTTAACTTCTCTCTCTTCCCCTCCTCCTCTTCCACTGCTTTTTCCTCTGACTATCCCATCATACATCCTTTTTTTGATTTTTGAGACGAGTTCTCTTGCTGGGCATCTACACATCTCTTGCTTATTATTGAATCGTTGGAAGCCTTACTCCCAGCTCTAGTTCATTCACATTCCCTATTGTAATCTCATCTGTTAAAATGGCTCCCAGAGTAATTGTCGTTGGTGGCGGTTGTAAGTATTTCCAACCCAACCCTATTGGTAGCGGTATCAACCGTGGAGTGAGTGTTTTAAAAGCTAATCCGCTACTTGGTAGTATCCGGTCTCAGCGCTGCCCACACTTTGTATTTGGCTGGTGGTAATGTTCTTGTTCTCGACAAGCAAGGTTTGTTAATCAGGAAGCGCCCCGTTCATGGTGGAATGGGGTCTAATAATTGCACCAGGTTTCTTTGGAGGAAACTCCACCAAAGCTACCTCGGGTATTAACGGCGCCCTCACCCGGACCCAGGTAGACGCAAAGATTCAGGACAGTGTCCAGCAGTTTTACAATGATACCCTAAAGTCCGCACGTGATAAGGCAAGGCCAGACCTCATCAAGGTCCTCACTTACAAGTCTGCTGCGGCCGTCGAATGGTTACAAGACGTATTTAGTCTTGACCTTACTCTCGTTTCTCGACTTGGGTATGTTTGCTTCTGTAAAATTATCATATGCTCTCGAAAATCTAATTATTGCATAGTGGTCACTCACAGCCCCGTACCCATCGTGGTCATGATGCCAAGTTCCCCGGAATGGCCATCACTTATGCGCTGATGCAGCGTCTTGAGGAGCTTGCCGAGAATGAGCCGGAGCGAGTAAAGATCATCAAGAAGGCTCGTGTAACAAAACTCAACAAGGAGGGCAACAAGGTGACCGGTCTCGACTTTGAGTATGAGGGAAAGACTTATACCGAGAACGGACCTATTATTCTTGCCACTGGTGGTTACGCTGCCGATTTCACGGACTCTTCTTTGTTGAAGAAGTATCGCTCTGATGTCTACGGGCTTGCTACTACCAACGGCACCCACGCCACTGGTGACGGGCAGAAGATGGTTATGGAAATTGGTGGTAATGGCATTGACCTTGATAAGGTGCAGGTGCACCCAACTGGTTTGGTAGATCCTAAGGATCCTGGATCCAAGTGGAAGTTCTTGGCTGCTGAGGGTATGTTCTCAATCTTTCGTCTACTTCGTTATACTAGTTGCTAACGTTCTCTGCAGCTCTTCGTGGTGAGGGTGGTCTTCTCCTTAACGCCGAGGGTAACCGCTTCTGTGACGAGCTCGGCCACAGAGATTATGTCTCTGGTGAGATGTTCAAGAACAAGTTCCCCATAAGACTTATCCTCAATAGCAAGGCCTCCAATGTCCTCGATTTTCACACCAGACATTACTCCGGCCGTGGTCTCATGAGGAAGATGACCGGTCAGGAATTGGCCAAGGAGATTGGCTGCGGACCTCAGCACCTCCAGAAGGTATTCAAGGAATACAACGACATTGCCGACGGCAAGAAGAAGGATCCATACGGAAAGCAATTCGTGAGTTTCCCCCTTTCCACCCGCTAGTAATAAAAACTAATTGCCTTATAGTTCCACAACGGCCCTTTTGACATTAACGATGATTTCCACGTCGCCCTCATGGAGCCCGTTCTTCACTTCACCATGGGTGGTGTTGAGATTGACGACAAAGCCCGCGTCTTGAACAGCGAGAAGAAGCCCTTCGAAGGTCTCTTCGCCTGCGGTGAATTGGCAGGAGGCGTCCACGGAGCCAACCGTCTTGGTGGTTCCTCCCTTCTTGCTTGTGTCGTCTACGGCCGTGTTGCCGGTGACTCCGCATCAGAGTACCTCTTCCAGCAAGTCCTCACTGGTGCATCTTCCTCCGCCGCTGCCCGTCTGAATCAGATCTCCCTCCACATCGACCCCAACAACCCAGGTAGACTTACCATCGAGTGGGCCGGTCAGGGCTCATCAAATGAGGGCTCGGCTGCTAGCGTCCCCGGCCAGACAGCAACAAACTCGGTATTCAAGGACGGTTCCAAGGGATCCGACCCCGGAACCGTAGAGAAGCCCGCTTCCAAGAAGGAATTCTCCATCCCCGAGAAGGAGTACACGATGGAGGAGGTTGCAAAGCACAACAAGAAGGAGGACGTTTGGGTTGTTGTCAAGGGTCTTGTTATGGACCTTAGCGGTTTTTTGGAGGACCACCCCGGTGGTGTCCAGGCCATTGTGAACTTTGCTGGCAGAGACGCTACCGAGGAGTTTGCCATGCTTCATGACGATGAGGTCATCCCGAAGTACGCACCTGCAACGGTGATCGGAAGGGTGAAGGGCGTTACTCCCAAGTTGGACCTTTAAATTTGTCAACCTTTTTTCCTTTCTTTTTTGTTTTGGTTGAGCAGTGTGGTAGAGCTGTATGTACGATACAGTAATTTTCTTTTCTCTTTTTCCTTTTTCCTTTTTTTTTTCCGAATTAATCTGTAACAAAGCGGGATTGTCTATGATATTATGGAGGACTCTTTTTTCTTTTTCTTTTTCTTTTTTTTGTAAAGAGGGAAAAAATTAAAGTAAAATTTCATAACTTTGTTTATTCGCACTTGGGTGTGTACTAGTATTATACTTGTACTGTAGTTGTAGATACAACGAGTCATCGAAAGCTCAGGGATCACGATAGTCTCCCAACACCATATCATAGACCTATCAAATCTGCTTACTCAAGTAAACCTACCGTACCTTTTTCCAATCAATTTCCATGCAAAATCCATCCCATCATTTCATTTCCCTCAAACTCACTACCGGATGAAAGCACTCTACGATACCATAACGCCCATTCCCCCCCTCCACAAGAACCCCTGTGAACTTTCCAACCACACACACACACAAACACCTCCATGTTAGTCTACCATAACATGTAAAATAACCAAATACTACAGACCATGTGAGGACTCAGCGAAGCACGTCAGTCAAGTAAATACTGCACACCTGTTAGCTAAGTACTAAGAAGTGGCTTTAAACACTCAACTCAGCCCCAATGGTCTAGGATACAGTACTTTCTTCCGGTAATACTATGGCACCGTAGCACCAACGTAACAATCATCCAAATCCATTTTGTCAAATTAAGTTATCCGATGATTCTGTAATATACTACTGTATGCATACTCTAGTTCTCAAGAATGAATGAATGAACGAACGCTTAATAAACCCCGCGATATGATACTGCACTGCACTGTACGGTAGTTGAAATTAGCCTGAAATAGAAAAAAAGAAAAAAAAGTTTCAAAGAAATCATTTCTCCTGCCCCGCCAGGATGATTTGACGAGGGCTTTTTTAAGCCATGGCCTTGAGGCCTATTAGCTGTTGTGTATTGGGGGGGGAGATTATGAAAGTGATGGTGGTATATACAGTATAATGCTAGGTGGGCTCATCGTGAAGAAGAAGATGTGGGGAAGGGGTGTAACTTAGAGTACTTGTATGTGGAGGTGATGTTCTTGGAGTTGATGCGGGGCGGGGGCGGAGTTAGCAATAGTAGAATGGCCAAGGGGGGGGCTTTTATGATGGGGTGTTTATGTATGATACGGTACTGGTGGATGATATCATAGCTGTTCTATGCTAATTGGGGTATTAACTTTACCAGGCTTGCTTTGTAAACTGGCGATAGCAGATGGAAAGACCGGCTAGCTGGTTGGCCGGCTTTACTATAACGCGGCCCATAACCCCCCCTCCCCTCTCCCCAACCCTCCCCGCCCTTCACGTATATCACCACCACCGGCCCATCCATTAACCCCTGCCTTCGCAAAGTCCCGCGCGCGACACACTCGATCCGGCGGAAGGGTATATCGTGCTTGTTCAGGAAGAGGACGATGCGGTCGTAGAGCGCTCCCGTGAAGAATGGAGGCGGGGGGATGGGGTAGGAGGGGGGGGGGGGGTTTTTATCATGATTGTTGGTGGTGGTGGATGGAGGGAGGGTGGCTGGGTGGAGTATATATGTATAATAGATGCTGTGGAATTGTGATTTACTGGACGCGCGTTTGCTTAAACCGTATTCTGCTAGGGGGTAAGAAACGGGGGTGCGTGTGTGATAATGTAAATAGTAAAATGTATTATCTCAAATATGAAGAATACAAGATATAGCTTTTTAGGAAAGAAAAAAAGAAAAGAAAAAGAAAAAAAAGGAAAGAAGTATACCCAGTAAATACGCCTGTCTGCCTGCCAAACCAGCACAACACCATCATTCTGCTATAATACAAGAAGTACAATTACAAACAACGACAACAACAAAGTAACTTAAGTCCCAGTGAACATGAAAAAAGTAAAATTCAAGTCAATCCTACTCATCGTCACTACAAACAACCCTCTTCACCCTCTTCGCACGGCTAAAGGTAGCCTTGGGCACAGGCATAGGCGCAGGTTTCGCTCTAAGGTGCTTCGGCAACTTATTCGCCGTCTTTTTCGGCGGGAGCATGATCGTCTTCTTAGGAGCCCATTTCTCCAGCATCTGCCCAACGTCCAGGAAGTCTTCGCCTTCTTCTTCCTTCTCGTCCCCCTCCTCCCCATCGTCGTCGTCATCATCCTCCGAAGTACCAGTGGCAAGTTTTCTCCGCCTCTTGATAACCCCGACGTCGCTGTCTGTGCCGCTAGAAATGGTATTAGTGTCCGAGGCCATGCGCACGTCCTCGTCCTCGTCCTCGTCCTGAGAACTAACCAGGTCGATCATTGGCGCTGCTTCGGCCATTTCCACGTCTGGCGGGGAGGTGGTGCTGTTTCGTTTTCGCTTGGATACGGAAGTTTGTCTTGGTTTCGGGGCGTTGCTAGAACGCTCTGAGAGACCGGGTCTATTCCTTGGTATCACCGGTTTGAAGGCTTTTGTCAGGGGCTTCTTCGCTGGTTCTGGGGGCGTGGCTACGAGGGTCATGTCGAGGTTGGATTTGTATTTCTCAATTGCTTCCTCGTCCATATCGTGCATCCTTTGTAAGGCTCTTGCCATGGATTTAGTGGCGCGGCCGTGTCGGACATGATGGGTTTTCGTGAGAGTTCTCTGACGCTCCGAAAACGCATCTATCCGAGGTGGGCTGACAACTAGGACCCCGTCGTCGACGCCGCTCCAATCCGTTTGGTACGTTCTCTGGAGCTTCTTCTCTTCACTTCTGGTTAATAGACCAGCTTCTGGATCAATGATGTCTGGTGCTAGAGACTCTTTCCCGAAAAGAATGTCGTCTTCCTCGTCGTCCTCCTCAACAGACCCCTTTCCTATCCTAGAAGCCTTCATGAAGCCAGTTATGACCCCATCCGGCATGAGAAACTTTTTTGTAATCTTAGTCTGTTTCCCCTTCCCTTTCGTCTTCTGCTTTGCGGGCTCGGGTTGAGTATTCTCGGTAGGTATCTCAATGACCTTTCTGTCAACCACGCACTCGATATCCCTCGGGACAATCCGTGGTGATAAGTCATGGTGGTAGTTGAATTGTTTTCCAGATTCAATCTCGCCTTGGATGAACTCGTGAGCTCTCGTTGCTTTTTTGAAATTTTCTTCTTCCTTGCCCTGGGTGAGGAGAATATGGACGTGACCGTCCCGTTTACGACCTGTTCTTCCCATCCGTTGAAGCTTTGTTGATGTTTAGTAATCGATCAAAAATGGCAGAAAAGAGCGATTCACCAATCGAATTGAGGACCCTTGCTGATCATAGCAAATGATCATATCGACTTCCCCAATATCCAAGCCCTCTTCTCCAATGCTGGTGGCTACTATGACATTATAAGTTCCCTCTTGAAATTTTTCAATCACCTAATCCCAAAGTCAGTTCTATCCACCTCAGCGAGGTCAAAGCATTAGTTACCTCTATCTGATCCTTCTGTTTCATCCCCTCCACTCCCTTCGCATCAGCCTGCCCGACAAAGATATGCGGCTTGACAATTGGCTGGTGCTTGTTGAGAACTCGTACAATCTCTTCAGCGCTGCTCCGATAACTTGTGAAGATCATTATTCTAGTCTCCCTTTTGGTCTCTGCATCCTCGGCATCGAAAAAATGCTTCAATACAACAGACGCCATGTAGTCAAGCTTAGGATGTCCAGAATATTCTTTGTTCGCAATAAGCTCTTGGCATTTCCTCATGACCTTGCGAAAGTTCTCGTCATTTATCACGCCCTTTTTAGTCTTACTACCCCCTCCGGGGTCGGAAAAAACTTCTGCCTGTACTTCAGACAGTTTGTTGAAAAACACCCGAACCCCGTGCTCAGTCAAAAAATGCAAAGGGAGTGCAAAAGATGATAGGGTAGCAAAGGTATTTAGCATCATTCCTTTGAAAACTGGATTAGCATCCCTCCCCGCATTGGATGCCATCCACTCTCGGCCAGCTTGTTGAATACCATACAGCGATATAGCTTTGACATCCATTGTCCAGTATGCCCTAGCATCAACCAGTTTTTTGAGTAAAGGTTCCAAGCACTTGCAATACAAGTCACGCAGCTCAACCATTTCATTCGTGAGTTGAAAGACCTGGAGATGCTGAATCCTCTTGTGAACATACGGTCTGATGTCAAGGGATTCCAAGTTCCTGATCTCCGTACCAGCAATGCCGCAAGAATCAATGACCGCCTGGACCTTATCAATAGTCGAACCAGGTGTAGCAGTTAAAGCCAAGATGCGGAAGCTGTTGTTCACCCTCCGTAAAAGCTTTATAACTTGAACATATGCGTAGTTACCAGTAGCTCTATGAGCTTCGTCGATGACCAAGCAGACTATTCTTTTTGCATCACAAATCCCCTTTGCTATGTCGTTCTGCATCGTCTGTGGGGTAAGGAAGAAAACTCTCTTCTCTTCCCAATAGTCCCGACGCTGCGGTACACTAACGGAACCAGTCATCTTTGCGGTTGCGCTCCTAGGTATTCCAACGATGTTGAAACAAGCATCAATCTGCTGTGTTACCAGCGGTTTCGTAGGTGCCAAAAAGGCAATCTGACCTTCAGGCGCCCAGCGGAAGAAATTAAGCATGACTGTGGCTGCAATCAATGTTTTACCAAGACCTAGAATAATCCAACCACTCAGCCTTCTCCGTAGCAGAAAAAAAAAAAACCCCCCCCCTTTAGGCGGCAGGATGAGAAGGCAAACCTGTCGGGAGTGCCACCAGCACGTTGGAAAAAAGAGCCCTGGATACGATAGAATACTGGTAGTCTCGATGAGGAATGTTTGCTGGGTAAATCCATGTCTTTGCCGCTTCTCTGTCAATCTTGTGATGTGTTGGCGGTTCTTGTGTATTCACAAGAGGCCAACTGCGTAGAACCGGGGTAGACGAAGATTGACTACCATTCTGTTCGATAATACCTCCGAATAGCGTACTCTGTCGAAAGCCTCCGCTAGAAGAACGAACAAGCGAGTTACGTGCTGCTGGTGCTGCTGTGATGACCCTCGGTGGATCCCGGAATTCGTCGTCAGAGTTGTCAAAATCGTCATCGAGGAATAAAGGAGCATCGCTAGTGCCACTTGCCCCGGGATTGCTCTGCTTCTGCTGCGGGGGAGCTACTGGTAGAGGACGAGAAGCCGGAAGAGAGGGATTTGAAGAAGTAATTACTTGCTCTTGTTCCACTTGGTTTGTAGCTGCTATTAGTGCCTCTTCATCGACATCCCCCCAGTCGTCACTTCCAAACTCATCATCCGACATTGTAGCAAAAGTTTCTCGGAAGCAAAAGTTGGGGAGACGCGTTTTGCCCCCCAATACTAGTGCTGTACAATGACTCGTGAGTGTTAGTAAGCAAGAGTGGGAGGCCTTGGCAGCAACGGGCTTAAACTCACAAATTCACAATTTTTCGGTTTGAGCGCGTCTGCGGCAGGCGTCTTTGAGCAAAACTGGGGGATTTGCCTCCAATGCGCAAGCGATAAAGTTCAATGTGGAGTACCGATATCGCGGCCGAGCACGGGAAGCCTAAGAATTACGGTCTGGTATCGATTTAATTTCCATTATTTTGGGTTTTTACCTTACCGCCTTTGCTTCCACCATTACCATATGATACCGTATTATCATAATCTTCTTTGAGGATACAGGAGTTCTCCGTAAAATAAAATAAAATGAAGCCGAATACCGTGCCGGGTGGCAACGGCAATAACGTGCTAGGCTGGTCCTCGAATTAATATCCGACAACTCCAACGCTACCGGTACCGTAATTGTACCCGTATCATAATATGACATGTCGGGCATTCCAAATTCACTTTTAAGGTATTAAAGAAGGTTAGTTAACCAAGGCCAATCCTCACCTCGTCTGCCGCGTAATACCGTGTCGTACGGTATTCAAATACCGTATTATCGTGAGTACTGTACTGTAAGAGAGAATTATCTCAGGACGTCAAGGTTACCTCTCTAAGTAACGCGTTGTTTTTTCTTTGCTGTTGTTTTCTCCCGTCTCCACCTTAATAGGAAAGTCAGACGTCCTGAGACAATTCTCTCTTATTACGGTACGTAAATAACTTACATTAAACTACAAGCACAGTAACTTATGATTCTATGGCACAATAGTACAAGTATCATGTGGTATTCAAATTCAGACTCGCTTGCAGCATCAAGAATGGGAAGAACACGGGTACATCGAAAATCGGTCTATATAACCATGTCGGGCTACCCTCCTCAATCCAAGTTACCGTCAAATGCCGACACGCTAGAATGCGACAACACCACACTGTGAAGTAGTCTACTATGAGACCAAATGCACCCCAGACCACCAGGCAAAGGTAAAGGAGGTTGTGGCGAAAATTTGTCTCAAATGAAATGTGAGGATGTGGAGTCGGATCTTGCATCGGACAACCCAAAGTTTCAAGACAAATCGATGATGAAAATCTGTGTGGTTGGCCTGTACAGTACTATTGTAGGTGAGAAGGCCATCTATACGGTATTGTCAGGGGAAACGTGCCAACATTGCCAAGGAATTTTCATCTTAACCTATATCATAATTTATCCCGTCTGATAACTTAAAACTTATGGCTACTTATTACACCTTCCTAACTACCGACGGTTCATCGCTACAGATGTCACTGGATACCGGTATCGTAGTTTAATATTATGCCTGATGAAGGAAAAAAAAGAAAAAAAAACTCGCAGAGGGTTGAAGAGGATAATGGAAAAGTGAGTGGTGGACAATTTGCTGGCACGATCATCCATTTGCATCCATTGAGCGTATAAAGTATGCAGTTGAAGAAGTGTTGTTTGGTATTTTTTTCTTCTCTTGTCGTGTGCCCTTTCCAAAAAAAAAACTACTATATTTATTCTTAATAAATATTATGCAACACAACTCTCGCCTAACCACAGAGTGTGATAATTATTTTCAGACCAACCAGCATTCAGATCCCTGAGTTTTTTCCTTCTTTATCCAATTTCCGCCACCTCTTTCTACGAGGAACCAGATTCCCCGAGAAAATTCTTGGACGAGGGAAGAGAAAAAGATAGTTTATGCCAATTCGAAAATTAGAGAAGCCAAGGAGCTTCCGGCTGGGCCGGCACAGCGCAACAATTGGAAGATCGCCAACGTTGTTTACAAGAATAGAAAGTTCAAAATCCTTCTTGGCCTTTAAAACAGATTGTGGCCAGGAGCGCCTTGCGGATTGTTCACTAGTCCGTAAGTGGAGAATTATTGAGAGATCTTTATTATGATACCCACAATAGCGTACATACCATAATTCAACGGTTAACCCCTTTCCACTTAAAGTGTAAACACCACATATACACCCCCCATAAATTTCATAACATACGAAGGATCAGACCGCAAGTGATGTTGTTATTACTCCAGAACCAAGAAACTGCCCTTGTTTAACTATCCACACACACACACTACTCTTTCCTTCTAGCGTAATCACCCATTAGCACCTTGGTATCATACCCTACCGTACTCCTCCTAGATTCTCCCACCTTACCCTGCCCACACCCCATCCCCCCCAAAAAATTATCTTCTACATTCTTGTACTTAAGTCCCCTGCCATCCGTTCTCATTTGACTTTCTCTCCTTCTTCTTCTCTCTCCTCCACACTCCAGTCAGTCCTCACACTCGCTTCGTGACTATTCAAGTCCAGTTAAATTTCACTTTAATCCTCTAATCACCACCACCACACTCCTTCACTTTATCTGCCAGTGCAAGTTTTTTTTAACAAACACATCAATCGAAATGAAGTTCTCCGCTGTTATCCTCACTGTTGGCTTTGCCGCTCTCGCCGCTGCTCAATCTGCTTCTACTTCTGCTTCTGTTGCCACTCCTACTCAGACCAGCAGCTACCCCACCCAGGTCGCTTCATGCCTTGGCAAGTGCCAGGAGTCTGATGTTACTTGCCGTGCTCAATGTTTGGGTATGTTGGGTGTCCGTCTTGGTTCCACATGGGCTTTTACTGATGCAGTCTCTTCTTTCTTCTAGGCAGTGCCGCACCCAATGATTCTTCTGCTAATGCCACCAACGAGTGTGTTAAAAAGTGTCCCCAGGGAGTACGTATTTATCCCATTCCTCCGTAAAACAACAAATACTCACAATTCAATAGAATGGTACCCAAGTGGACACCGACAAATACGCCAGCTGTGTAAATAGCTGCATCAACACTATCTTCCTTTCCACCTCTTCTGCCGCCACTGCAACTGGCAACAGCGGATCTGGCTCTGGCTCTGGCTCTGGGTAAGCCTGAATTCCTGTTCTCTCCTTTCCTCCTGCCTTCTGCACAGGGGGGTATTCACCCAAGAACACTTACTAACCTGGCAGACTTCCCTCTGGTGTGGCATCTGCTACAAGTAGAGGCGGTTCTTCTCACAGTGGTTCTGCCAATCCTACATCATCTGGCAGCAAGGCCACCGGCACTTCTTCTGGTGCCGGCTCCTCCACGACTCCCAATGCCGGTACGTCGGTCAAGGTTGGCGGCTCTTTCCTCGCCCTCTTCGGAATGGCCGCTGGTATTCTCGCGTTGTAAACATTCTCCCAAATGTCGACTCTTTTTTTTTCCAATTGACGGCTTATAAACACCCGTTGGCTGATAGAGGGGGTGACTTTATGTTGTACGGTTGGATTTTGGGGTGGAATAGGATTTAATGGAATGGGTTGGATAGCAGATTGATGCGTCTCAGGTTGTACGTTACAGGCCTGTATGCGCATTGAGACAATTGAAAAAGATATCAATGACGTTTTTTTGCTTTCTTAATTACTTGGGTTGGCTTAATGTGGTGTATCTGTGGTTCTCTTCATTTCTCCGGTTCATTGTATGATCTTTTTTTTATTTCCTCTTTTTGTCGATATTTGGGGTATTGTTTCTTTGCCATACCCCTGGTGTTTGCTCATTTTTTTTATAAAAAAAATATTTATATAATAACCACCATCAATTAATTCCGGTATTCTTCCTTGTGACGCGACTACAGGACTTGGTGGAGATTCAATTCCCGAGCAATTTGTGAATGTCGTGTGCAATCCACTCTTTGGCAATGCACACCATCTAAAACCAAATCTCAGCTCAAAGAAAAGAAAATAAAGAAAATAAAGAAAATAAAACTCTCCCGGACAGCACCGTAACGCAAAACATAAAACACGACGAATTTACTTGTCCTGCCTACCCGGAATTGTACCACCAACCCACTCCTAGCGTAATTTCCACCATAAAAAAATTCGGTAACACAAAAAAACTCCCTTCCCATGCCTTTTTTCCCATTCCGTCTTTCAGGTCAAAATTACAGTACCCTGGCCGTTGACAATGTCATTTCATGGGCAGCCTTCCTCCCAAATTAATGAATATTAGCCGTGAGAGGGTATTTCCCGGCCTTGTTTGCGAGCAAAGTTGGTTGCGGTGGTGCGGGAATTTGGGGGTGGGCGCGGTTTGGCGCGGGGGCACGTGATTTGGGGATTTTGCCGGAGCGTAATGTGCGCAGTACGATTAGCGCTGGGGAGTGAGCGGGTGTTGTTTACGGTGTACGGTTATTACAGTACTGTTAGGGGTGATGGAGGGTCGTGTGGGTAGGTTGGGTTATGGTATGTTTGGGTGGTGGGAGGTGGGTTTTATGGGTTTGTAACGGTACCGTCTTGAGGTTTTGGATTATGATATGGTGTGGTATGGTAGTGAGGGGGGTACAAATTTGGGTTATTTTGTGAGGTGGATGATATCTTGTGATTGGAAATACTTTGCTGCCTACTTCTTTGTCCTTTTCCTCCGCTAGGATCGGTTGTATTCCTGCCTGACTAGTCAAGCTGGTTATGAATTGGTTGTATCTATTCAGCAGGTGTGATCGGTCCTGCTGGCTCCATTCCTAACTTGACCATTTCTACGGCTAGTTGGAAGAGGTAGTCCAAGCTGGTTGATGGTCTTAGTAAGGGTGTTTTTTTAGGAAGTTATGAGGCGTACCTTTCTGCCTGGGTTTTTGCTTTCCAGACGGTGTCGCCCCAGACGTAACTATTGTTGAAAAGCGCAGTTAGTAAGGAGGGTTGGCTCAGTAAACCGGGGAAAGGGATGAGATAAGTATAAGGATAACCCACACTCCATGCCTCCTAACCAAAACGGCACAAGTATCAGGATACTCATCGATAGCTTTTTCAAGACTTTCCGTCAAGTCCTCCTCACTATCTCCCCTTAATCAGCCATCACCGCCCCTCCTCCTCCTCATCCCAAGAGCCAAACTTACTGCGCAGTATTCTCAATAATCGGAATAACCAGCTTGTCAAAAAAACCATAATACCCACCCGTAGACGGCCTCGGGATAGCCTTGATCTGCTCGATATTCGCAATGGACCAAGTACTCCCCTTCGTCAACAGCGTGCACAGCACCGCAGCCTGCGAGTGCGTGTGTATGCACGCTCCCGCGCCGCGCTTCGTGAACGACGCCATGAAGAGGGGCGTGCAGGCGGAGGGCTTGAGACTGGGTGGGCGGCGGAGGTAGCTTTTTGTCGGAAAGTCCATTACGAATATGTCTTGTGGGTTTATGCGCTCCTTTTGGACGCCGGAGGGGGCGAGGTAGACGTTGGAGTCGTGGCGGATGGAGATGCCGCCGCCTGTGCCGGTTACCTGGTTTTTGTTTAGCTTCGGTGTTTTTTTTGTAAGGGGAGGGGAGGGCTTACCCAGCCTAGGCTGTAGAAGTTTTTGCATAGACTGCAGATCAGGTTTGCTGGGTGGTTGGGGTCTGGTTATATTGAAGGTATCGTGGGTTAGTTAGCTCTTCCATCACCTCAGCTAAAGAGGGGAAGAAACAAACCTTCCGAAAGGACCAATTCTTCATGATTATTCTCTTGAGCCATTGTTCACGATATATCTTTAAGCAAGTGGGTTCTGTTGTAGCAATTGTCCTTTCCAACAGCTCAACAGGGCTGGAAAAAATAATCCAACTTTAAATCTCGCTCCCTTAGGTTACCCCGCAATGCCTTGTTTGTTAACCTTAAGCTAAATAAAAGCAAGGAATAATTATAGCGCCATAAGTACCTGCGTCGAGTGTGAGATGCAATAGGCTTATTTTCCCGAGCTAGAATGATCGACGGACGGACGCTAGAATTGGGTGATTGATGCTGGCCCTTATCTACGGTGGTGTTTCGAGGGTTGGTTGGTTCTTTTTTTTTTCTTTCCATTTTGTACCTGCGTTGCGATGCGGTGCGATAAGTCAATGCCCAATTCGGGATCTCGAGTGAGGTTTTGTGACGATTGATGTTTTGGGATTAGTGCATAGGGATGCAGCTGCGTCTTACTGCTTTGAAGAGATGAGGAGAGGGATGGATGGGGGGATGAGAGATGGAGATGGGGGGATGCTGGCTCATGTGAAGAGGTTCGGGAAGTTGGAGTAAATCATCGGGTTTCTTTGCGTTTGGTGATATTATGTGCATCGAGTAGAAATTGTATTTCTGTCGTGGGGGAAGTAAAAATTGGGGGGATGGAAAAAAGGGGGGGTGAATTCATGATTGAGAGTGCGTGGTCCTGGTTACTTTGTTTCTTGGCAATAATATATAAAGGTGAAGGGCCCTATTAATTTCGCGAGTTCAGGATGATAGTATTGCTATTGTTGCTATTATGGCTAATTTACCAAATGATATGATCAGGGTCTGGATTAAAGTATAGTGGAAAGATCCCCGGTGTTTACCAGCATAGTGGAGTTTGGTTCATGGCAATCACGAGATCGCACTCGTTATTCTCAATTTTTTGGGAGAGCACCTGGATGTCAGGACGTGACGCCTGCTACGCCAGCGTCAGTGTTCCATTATTTCATTCATTTTTCAAGGCGAAGCAACCAGCAAAAGCAATGAACAGAAGCAGTGAGCAGCAAGCAACCCTCCCAGCCCTATTATGAACACTCGACACTGTCGACAGTTCAACTCCAGTCAAGCAAGGACAACATGTCACGGTCCTCCAATCTATGATACTATATCTCGGCGCTTTGTTCAGACGTCAATCCACAAGCCTATGGTACAATACTTTCTCGCCAAGCAACCACAAGAAGTTAAGGATTGTGGTGAATTTATGGATATCCAGGACTTCAGTCCAGAATACAGCCCCGATCTAACCCTATTGAATCTCATCCTCGCGAATATCACACACACAAAAAATTACCATCAACAAGTGTAGAGGTTCTGGGCATGCGAGACATATCTTTTGAACGTTAGAGAATTTGATACTCAATAAGTGGTTTAAGCTGAGATAGGCTACATTCATTACCTTCACAATATGGCGGGTGGTTGCTGATGGGGAGGAGGCTTGTTGGATTCCCTTATTTGTGAATATTGGTAGTTTACGTCCTTGGAGATATGTTTCAGTCCAGGTAAGCTTTTTACATGCAAGCTCGCTTGCCAGAGTACTCATACATTAGTCCAACTGGTACTCTAGGCAAGTATGATCTTGTCGATTAAGGATAAAGTTAGTGTTACAATTGGGGGGTGATGTGCAAATCTCCAATGTACCCCGGACTACAAATCTTGGCACGGACTTTATTTTATGGGTAGAATCATCAAGATAGGAGTATATAAATTTTCTGGCAAAATTGTTCTTTCTTTGATGCCGAATTGAAGATCATTCAAGAGTAAATGCATAGCTCTGCGAATGGGTAAGGTGGATTAGAAGGGAGGTGTTTCTTGGGCAGTTCAGGGTGTTCTTGAAGAGTTGGATTTTTGCTTGTAAGCCTGTCCACAAGATCTCTCTGATGCCCTTGTAAAATTGCAGTAGTCAAAGGGGGTACTACTATGCGGTGTTGATGTCTTTAGTACCACTTGATTACGGAAATCTTTATATTTCGTAAAAACATTGTTTTTGATCACCACGACGCGGCAGTGTTGTACCAACCTTACGGAGTGTACGCTTCCCTGAACGTTTCTAAAGGACATTACCTGGGGGTCTTGGTACTGCACTTCATTCGTAGTGGTGGCTAAAGGCTGTTTCTGGAGCCACCATCATTTTAGCTCACTCGGTTGACAAATACGTTTTCGACAAGGTTGGAAGATAGTTTGAACAAAGGAGATGAATTTGAAAGATGGACAATAAAAGTACTTCAAATTATAGATTTCTCGAAATGGCTGGCTTGGATCTCTGGGTAAATTGAATATCCTGAATAGAGAGTTTAAGTTGAGTAGGCCGAAATCATAAAATTGTGGATTGTGATAGGCCAAAGTAGGAGGATCGGAACTCGAGGAAAGTACGGTACGGGGTTGCCAAGTGGAGGCTCTGTATGGTCGTGCATGAAGGGTTTGGTATGCATATGATGCAAAGGGAGAGATGGAGAAGAAGAGCTCAGGCCAAAAGGCACAAACAGGACAGGTGTAAAGAAAAGAAAGTGCCGTAAATTCTCTACCGACACCAGGTTAGTAGTTAGTTTATTCCCACATTCTCTGGCTGATTTTCTTTTTCTTTTTTTTTTTCTCTTTTTTCTTTTTTTTCCTCTATATTTTCCTGGGCAAAGAACATTTTGGAAGCTTTGTGGAAATATTCAAAATCAAAAAGGTCCCTTCCGTTGCAGCCAGTCGCCGCTTCAAGCAAACGTGTCCTCTGCCATCATTGGATAAGCCCCAACCTGTACCGACAAAACTAGGCCTGATAGGGAAAACGCCAAACTGAGACTTTTAAAGGTGGCCTCTTCTACAAGAACACCTGCCTACTGCTCTCCTCCACCGACTTCTTCTCTGATTTTCTTCTTCCTCTTCGTGTCAAATTTATCTGGTCAACTCGATCAATTTAATATTTCCCCTCTCTATTTCTCTTTGTTCATTCGCTCTGCTTCAGAGTTCTTGAGCAATCTCTTGCACATTCATCCGTTAGATTTTTCTCTGATCTCTACAAAATGCGTTTCGATACCAAGGTTGCCTTTGGCCTGTTCTCTGTTGCTCTTTTGGGCCTCGGAAACGTCGCTTTTGCCGATGAAATTGATGATGTTCTTGGAGACGCTGCTACTCCTTCTGCAGCTTCCTCTTCTACATCTGCTCCAATTAACAAACCTACATTTACTGTGACTATTTCTTTGTCCATTATTGTTGTGACGACACTCAAGCTAATTATGTCATCTCTCGTCACAATAGCCTCTAGCTATCAAAGCGCCCTTCTACGAACAATTTACGGCTGGCTGGGACTCGAGGTGGAAAGTAAGCCACGCTAAGAAGGAAAACGATAAGACTGGTGATGAGGAGTGGACATACGTCGGCCAATGGGCTGTTGAGGAACCAACAGTCTTAAAGGGAATTGAGGGCGATAATGGACTTGGTATGCGCCTTACAGCATTGTCTCTGAAAAAGCTTTTTGCTAATAATTTTTAATAGTTGTTAAGAATGTTGCTGCTCATCACGCTATTTCTGCCAAGTTTGATAAGCCTATTGACAACAAGGGTAAAACTTTGGTTGTTCAATACGAAGTTAAGCTTCAAGGTTCGTATTATTTGATTTTTTACTCACTTCCCGACTTTTACTGACAATTATATTGAACAGAGGGTTTGGAGTGTGGTGGAGCTTATCTCAAGCTTCTCAAAGAAAATGCTGACCTCCACGCCGAGGAATTTTCCAATGCCTCACCCTATGTTATCATGTTTGGTCCCGATAAGTGTGGCGCCACCAACAAGGTTTGTAATTCTGCAATTAATTGCTTTGCAGTTTTTCTAATTGCTGTATTAGGTTCACTTCATCTTCAAGCACAAGAACCCCAAGACTGGCGAGTACGAGGAGAAACATCTCAAGAGTCCCCCTATGGCTCGCATCACCAAGCAAACTACTCTTTACACCTTGATCGTCAATCCCGATCAGACCTACGTTATCAAGATGGACGGCAACCAGGTCAAGAATGGTTCTCTTTTTGAGGATTTTGCACCTTCAGTCAACCCCGAAAAGGAGATTGATGACCCGGAGGACAAGAAGCCCGAAGACTGGGTTGAGAAAGCCAAGATCCCTGACCCAGAAGCTAAGAAGCCCAAGGACTGGAATGAAGATGCACCATACGAAATTGTCGATGAAGAGGCTGAGAAGCCCGAGGACTGGTTGGAAGACGAGCCGGAATTTATCCCCGATCCGGAAGCTGTTAAGCCAGAGGACTGGGAAGATGAGGAGGATGGCGATTGGCTTCCTCCTACCGTCCCTAACCCCAAATGTGAGGATGCAAGTGGATGCGGCAAATGGTCCAAGCCCATGAAGCCAAATCCTGCATACAAGGGCAAGTGGTCTGCACCAATGATTGACAACCCAGACTACAAGGGCCCTTGGGCTCCTCGCAAGATTCCCAACCCAAATTATTTTGATGACAAGACACCGTCCAACTTCGAGCCCATGGGCGCTATTGGTTTCGAACTCTGGACCATGACCAAGGATATTCTCTTCGACAACATCTACATCGGTCACTCAATTGAGGATGCCGAAAAGCTTCAGAAGGAGACTTTTGATGTCAAGAAGAAGTATGAGGAAGAAGAGGATGCTGCCTCGGCCCCCAAGATTCCTGAAGCCCCTAAGGCTCCTGGCGAGACTACCTTCAAGGAGGATCCTGTTACTTTCATCAAGGACAACCTCGAGATCTTCTTCGCCGCAGCTCAAAGGGACCCCGTCTTTGCTATCAAGGAGTACCCAGCTGTTGCCGGTGGTCTCAGTGTATTCTTGGCCTCTTTCATTGCAATTCTCTTCAGTTTGATCTTCTCAGGATCGTCTCCGGCACCTGCTCCAAAGACCGCTGTTGGTGACAAGAAGGGCAAAGCGGAGGCTACTCCTGAAGGCTCCTCGACTGAGAGTGAGAAGCCCAAGGCTACTAGGCGAACATCGAAAATGGCGGAATAAATTTGGCGGTGTAAATTACTATAATTCTTTCGTGTAAGGGATCTTCGGGGATTATCAGATGGATGGATTCTTTTTTATTTTTACTTTCCTACTGTTTTTCTTTTGTCGCTACGATTTACGGGAGTGCGTGATTGTTGGGGAGGGCTTCTTTTTCTATTTTCCTATTCTGGATCATTGAGGGTTTAAAGTTACGGTTTCTTATCTCTTCCTTGTCAATGGGATATTCATGCCCAATTGGCTTTGTAGCTTTAGGTTTTTCCACAAGTTCAAATCAAAAGCGATGCAATTATCCTATAAAACATACGGCACCGTATTTTTTATGAATCCATCTGTTGCTATTGTAGTGCCCCCTATATCCTAGTATGATGCGGCGCTGTGTCACGGGTTAATATGGCGGTGATAGATGTTGGGATGCTGTATAAGTAGGTTCGTAGTTTTACCAGGTTTTCAGTTGTGATCACCAACGGGTGTAGCTGGTTAGTACCGCATTCTTGTACCCTTAATGCAGTATAAGGTGTATATTAAAGACTCCGTCCTATCAACTACAGACTGTATAGAACTGCAACCCATCCGGAAAAACTCCAAAAAGCCGCTCTAATCCCACTGCCAATCTTCAGATTTTCACAATGGAGCTGACAAGCCCACCGAACTCGGGCTTTCTGTCAAATCCACCGAACGAGCTCATTCTCGTGGTGGCTAGAATGCTTCCCCTTAAAGCCCTCAATAGTCTCGCCCAACTCAACTTCCGTTTCTATAGCCTTTTGGTCCCAGAAGTCCATAAATTTGCTCAGGACAACGTTGGCCGTTTGCTCCCACTGCAATGGGCAACAGCCAAAAAGAAACGCACCTCACTCATAATACTACTCCTCCGCTTTAAATATGACATGGATATCAAGGATCATCTCGGCCCAACAGCACTCCACGACGCAGCCGAGCACGGCGACACACTAGCAACGAAGATCCTCTTTGATGCCAAAGTCAATGTAGACCCGCGGGGTCGGGGAGACACCACTCTTCATCGCGACCAGGAAGAAGCATGTGGACGTCATGAAGCAGCTGATCGAGCACGGCGCGGACGTCAACGCCATCAATAAGAAGGGCGTAAACATCCTGGAGATTGCGATCACCGGCAAAGAGGAGTCAATACACTCATACATGAGAGAATCTGATATGAGCGCTCCCATCACCGGGGACCTAGGACTGGGAACGCCGTATCATCCCTCCATAACGGACGGTAGAGCGGAAATGGTGGAATTGCTCCTGGACAGTAGGGCGGACATTGGCGCTACGAATCCGGCCGACGGCATCACACCGCTAATTTGCGCCGTCAGGTTTGCCCGCGATGTCCGGCTTGTGAAAGCCCTCCTCGCGAAGGGGGCCAAGCCTGACCCCCCGGACGCGAACGGCATGACCGCACTTCATCACGGGGTCTCCGATAGCGCGAGACTGGATAGCTTCCTTGCAATGCTGGAAGTCAACCCGGACGTCAACGTGCGCTGCCCCAGCGGCCGCACTCCGCTCCACCTCGCCATCCAAAACAGCCACACCGCACTGGCTACGGCATTGATCGACCACGGGGCCGACGTGACGGTCCGATGCAACGCTGGATACAGCGCGATGTACTTAGCGACGAGGAATATGATGGAGTTCATTATCGAGCGGCTTTTGGAGGAGCTATTGCTCGTGGAGGACTTGGGTTGGATTCGCCATGATGGGAGTATGCTACTCAATTGGGCGGGGAAGCGGGGAAAGATGACTATGGTGGAATTCTTGCTCAAAAATGAGGGTAACCTCAACTATCGGGGGGCCATCAGGGTATGTTATGTTTTTTCCCTTTTCTACTTCTGGGGGGGCTGTAAAGCTTACGTTAACGCTTTTTTTCCTTTTCTTTTTCTTTTAGGCTACCTCATGAGAGCGCTTTCTCGGCGACTACTACCGTGACCATCTCATGGGCGAGGATGCTATAATCAAACTGGTGGAGGCGATTGGTATGACCAAGTTGACAGTCGATTTGTAAAAACTTGGAGGTTAACACAGATGCTGAAGGTGAGGTCTCGATGGATGTTAACGAGGGCGGTCCCGGTAGTACAGCCGCGCTCGAGGAAAATACTCGTACGGACTATTAAGTTAGAAACGGGGGATTCCATTTTCCTTTTATACTGTCCCCTAATCTGTGTGCAGATTTCGCAGCTTTTTGGCGTGGTTAATGAGATTAGGTTAACTTCAAATCTTTTACCAAAGGTAGTATGGCCGGGAAGCTCTTGTTGTGACCTGACCAGTAGAAAACATTTCGACAATTGCCACCTACCTACCCTGGTGGGTTAGGGGTATCGCAGTGTTACAGGGGGGAACACCCAATCAACGCCCTTTGTTGCTTTCTCATGATAGCTTCAAAGTCTTTATTCAGCCCTTGGGAGATTCATCGGAGTATCCATGCCCCTTGGGAACCCTCTTTCGTTGGCCCGTACGGCTGCCACTCGCCCTCTCTAGGGCACCAGTATCTGGAACCACATTCTTTTTTGCTTTGGCAGACGGCTGGGACTACAGTTCGCGGTTTGGGGAGCCTCTTGAGGCCCGAGTCCATACCTTCTTTATCGACACCGCTTAGCATAGACACGAACACGATTCCGATAGCCTTTCATTCCTTTTTGCGACCGTTCCAGAAGCCCTTTTTAGGGCCCCACGACTGCCTTTCGGCATATAAGACCCAGGAGTTGAGTTTTTTATTTCTCCTGGGCAATTCTTACAAGTCCTAGCTTTTGCTAGGCACCGGAAGTCCTGGCCTCCCAGGTGAGCATCAGGCGGGGGGGACCTTTAGACCGCCAAAAATTTCCACCCACACCTTGGAATTTCTCCTGCCGGTTTACCCGGCTGCCTTGGTGTGGTAACACCACGTCGGAAGTCCTGGCCTCCCAGGCAACGCTAACCTTGCCTCCCTTTTTGTCGACTCGGTACATCTGCTCGCGAAGCAGCCCTTGCGACTGGGCAGGCTAACAACCTGATACCCCTTCTCCTCTCTTGGGTGGACCCAATTGTTTGGGGAAAAATCCGCGCAGCCCACGGTTCCGGGGGACGGCCCACGGCCTTCCCACCCCCTCGGCTATTTGTGGGGTTTCGACCATCTTAAGCCAATGCGTGTCTGGAGTTACGACCGGGCTTCCCAGCGGTCACGGCGGAAAACCACCAGGGTTGGGGGGAGTTTCTACGACTATGCAGTAATTGGGGCTTTTTTCGGTTACCTTTTGGGGGTGGCGGCGGCTTCGGTCGGCTGCTGGGGAGGGTTTCTTTTGTGTTGGAGGGTTAGCGAGACAGCGAGCGGGCTGTTAATGATGTATTTGTGGCAGGTGGCCAGGAGGTGGATTTCGTTCAGGGGGCCCTTGGCTGGGGGGTGTATCTCATGCCGGCTTAGCTAGATTACGATTTAGTTCGTAGAAACGGGGCGTCGTACCCCCGGGCTAGATAGAATGGAAACAAGGTTACACAATTGCCACTTTTTCTTTCCTATACGGTATAGTCTTACTGAATTCCCACATTTTCAGAGAAAACAGAGAAAAATCGCGATACAACCACCACCGGCAAACCGGCATTTTGCCAACTCACCACCACCCACACCAATTCCTCCGGTACAATCAGAGTTTTCACTGAAAGTACAACACCACCCCCTCACACACGATACTCCTCCCTCAGGTGTAGAGCCAATTAAAAGCTCTAAAATCTAAGGCTTCAAAACAAATCAGGAAACAAGTTCCGCCCAAAGACCAACTTGATTTCCTCCCCACGATGACCTCCCAAGGCTTCCACCCCTACAGCAAGGCCACCAGGGACAACATGGTCCTCAACACACCCCTCCCACCGTCTCCCCTGGGCAACAGAAGCCCTACCAAGAGCCCCAGACCGTATTCTCCCTCCCTCCTGCCTCTGGGCTCCCACCATGGAGTATCCCTCCAATCCCTCCTCCCGATGTTTTCGGTCATAACGCACAACCGGAACTGCGCAAACAAGGCCATCAACGTAGGAAACAGAATTGTGGCCCCAGGAAGCAACTTCCCGACGGTACGAAAAGAGCTAGGGTGCCTAGACACCTGTTTCGTGCAGATGGCCAAGATGGCCGAGGCACCCCCCATCGTCTCCCCCTTCCCAGGATTCCGCACGAACCTCGAGAAAGTGTTTGGAAACGAAACAGTCGACGTGGTCGACCAGGAAACCCTTGCAGGACTGGCCGCCATGGCCTCCTCCTTCCACCCCTCGCGGGAGAGCCCGATTACGGTCTCCCAAATCCCCCAGTCATCCCCCCCAGACGTCCAAATGAACGAAGCCGTCACAGAGGTCCCCGACTCGCAGAACTCCCGAGACACATCCATGGCACTGGGAAACGGCCAAAACTCAGATGGAACAGGAATAGGGGACAGCCAGCACGCCCCTGCCTCCCAAGAGCTCCCCAGAGGAGTACGGTTTTCCTCCCCCCTGGAGATCCCAGGAACCCCGTCCGGAAACCTCACAGCACCCGGCCCATCCTCGTCCTCTTCGCTCCCCACGCTGGTGCGCATCCTTACGAGGAGCAACACAGAAGCGAATAAAGGCAAGGGAAAGGCCACCCAAGAAACAAGTTCCCAAGAGACAGCCACCAGGGAAAGCCCGAATACCATTCTGGCCCCCCTCCTCGAAGAAGGAACAATGATAGACATAGGTGCCAGTAACTCCACCCCCACTAATGAAGGACTAGCCACCCTCCTAGCGGCACTGGAGGGCAACTTCAACAAGAAACTGGAACAGATGGAGGCCAGAATTATGGAAGCCATCCAGTCAAACAAAGGCCCCCCACACCAACGAAGCGTGCCAGCACCCCAGCAAGCCCTACCAGCAAGAGCCCAGACCTCCCCACAAAGGCAACCACCGAAGCCTCAAGCCCAGCAACAGCAACAACAGCAACAAATCTAGGCACCCCCCCCGACCATCCCCAGGGCCACACACCCTGCAAGGGCAAACACCGCCACTGCCGCAAACAAAAAACAGACGTACGCAGCAATGACGGCAGCCGGAATAGATACTGACAACTTCGTCCTGGTAAAAAGGGGCCGGGGAAAAGGGTCTGCAGCGGAAGGAAGGAACTCTCAGGGTCAAGGACCCTCAGCCCCCTCCACCCCCCATGCAAGACAGAGAAGACTACTGATCCGCTCAGTAGAAAAGGGCCGAAGAGTGGGAACGGCAGGATGCTCCACTGTCCAAATTAGAGATGCAATTAATGGAGCATCCAGGGTCAAATTCGCCTTCGCAGAATACAACTGAAACGACGACTTGGTACTAACCACAGTCCAAGACCTCCAGGCAGAGCCAGCACTCCAAGACTCCAACGCTATCACCAAAGCATTGAACGGCATCGACATCTTCGGCTTCAGTATAGTCATGGGTGTCCCCACGGTCAACATCCTTATCCACAAAGTCCCCTTAGGAAACGACAAAGACTGGGCCCCCACAGACTGGGACACAGACTCCACCAACTGGAATGACCTCAAAAGGGAAATCTCGGAATACAACCCAGCCATCCGTGTCATCGACAGACCCAAATGGATCAGGTCCCCGACAGCCCTGAAGGCAGATAACAAGTTTAAATCATCAGTTATCGCCACGATAGAAAGGAACGACTGGGTCAACTCCCAACTCAATAAGAAAGAAGGCAGCATGGCCATCTTCGGGCAGCGATTGTTATGGGGTAGTCCAACCGTAGATAGAGCCGGTAGGTCTAAGCCGTAAGCTTCTTGGAATAAGGTAAGGTAGGATAAAACGAAAATCGTTAAGGTAGGCTCGTATTTCCCGAAGTATGTTATAAAGGATATGTGTAATAATAGTTTTCTCAAGAGTAAGGTAATAAATATATTAATAAGATCTCTTCTCCGTTGCTTGATGTTTCTGATAGCTGGGAGTACCTCGATATTTATATTCCGCGTCTGGGTTATCGCGGGCTACAACCAACTCCCATACTATCTAAGTACCTCCGTCAAAAACCTCTTAATTTTCCTAAGTGCGAACACCTTTGACCCTGAGAATATTTGCCTTGCTTAGCTTTGATCTCTTCAAACTCCTATTGTTTCTGGGGGGTGTGAACACCCCTCCAGTAGGTAGCCTTCGATCTCTCCACTATATGAACTTAATTTGAGTATGCCGCCCTAATGGCAACTATACCAATTGTTCTGCCTCAAAACATAAAGTGATCAGCTTTAATGAATGAGCGCGGCCATTGTGTCGCATATTGATGCATCACAAGGCCCATCGGATATATAGGGTTTTTTGCTCTGGATCGAGCCAATAGCTTATCCAGCGAAAACCTCTCATACCGATTCTCGAGTAGGCCCTCTTGGGGCACTACTTCTTTCAAAGCAAAAGGCTCGGCTCTATGGCTACCCGTCGGTGCCATAGGCTCACGATATTCGGTCACTAAGGTTTCTTCCCAAATCGTCCCATCACTTATCAGCCATAATATTTAACTGCTAATGTACAAGGTAATAGCTTGCTCAAAACTTAACCAAATTCCTCCGAGTCACTTCCCATGAGTCGCCAAAGGTGCCCTCTCATATATCCTACGGACAGCATCCGGTCGGACGGACGGCGACGACGTATATGGTGTTATGCTGAAGGTGCCATTTATTGTGGCCAAAGTGTCGGGACGCAACTCGACCGAAATACCGTGGTGACGCCCGGTCCCTGCATGGGGGCTGCAGGGGTATGGTAGAAATAATCCTATGTAAAGACCGGGTAACTTTGGCCCTTTTTTCCATATGCCTAACAGCGATGCACCTTCGTGAGGTACACAAAGAGAGACTCCTCCACGTGCTGCGAGCGGTGCCTGCAACTAGGACACCATGCAATAACCTGTCAACTCCCGGCCACCTGTAAGTATTGCAGGGGAGGCTACCACACCAAGGACCACAGCTGCCCGGAGCTATACTGCACGGCAGGGAGGGGTAGACCCTGCTCCCACACCATTAGAAGATGTGTCAACTGTGAGGAGACGACCCACTTCGCAGGAGATCACCACTGCCCCACCAGAGGCAGAGCAGGAGGAGTACCCGCCCAAGAAAGCTTGGTAGTTCCCGGACCGGCAGTTCCCGAAGCGGCAGGGCCACCCCTACAACACCCCCATGATTAATTTATGGCGACCACCGATATAGTTTTTCACAACATTGGCGGGTCCATGAACGTTGTCACAGAGTTACTTAAGACCTCACAAAAACTTAACCCAAAAATTATAGCATTAGCAGAATGCCCACTAGAAAACGATAACTGGATACACATAGAAGGTTACACATGTTACGCAGACACAAAGGCGGTAAGATACAGAAGCGCCACATATGTTAAGAACGAATACATCCACATGTTTGTGGTAGAAAGGATAAACTCGCAATACATCACCCTATGGACTGGGGGAACGGAAATAACATTGGGATACCAAAGACCAGCGAGCTATATAAGCACGAACCCTGAGAAGAGAGCAGAGCTGACCTTTGACCACCAGGGTGAATGGCACAAAGGACCCAGCAATTTGATAATAGGGGACCTGAACGCAATCAACCCAGCCTGGTCGAAAGGAAAAGAAAATTACGCAGGAAGGCACCTCAGAAAATGGATGGTAGAGAGAGGCCTGGAGGTGGCCAACCCACACACCGTCACCCACCCCCCTACCGGGAACAAACCAACAGGGACCACGATAGACCTGGTAATCGGCGACAGGCACCACGAGCTCCGGGTACGACAACTCCAAATCCCGTCAGCCCACCACAAGGCAATCTCGATCAAGACAGGCATCAAGTGGAAGAAAACGCTGGACAAACCCCTCAGGTACGACAAAGCAGACTGGGAAGCGATCAGGACAGACCTCATGCAACTGGGGGAAGAGGACACGCACCCAGGAACAACCCAACTCAAATTATCCGAAATAATCCAGAAATACACTCCAATTGCCAAGGGGAACGGGAGAGCCTTCTGGAGGAACGAATTGGGAAAGGCAAGGAAGGAACTGATAGGGAAGATAAGGACTGACCCCCTGGACCCAAACCTGAAGGAGGCAAAGAGGGCCTACCGGAAAAAGATAGCCAATGCTAAAGCCAAAGCCAACGGGGAAGCCCTGGAAGAGGAAAAAGACCCAGAATGCTTCTACACCGTCAGACCGAGGCAAACTAAGCAACCCATCCCGGCACTGCGAAGGAGGGATGGAACCCTAGTGGCAGAACACCCCCACATAGCCCGGGAGCTCCACGAGGAACTATACGGGGGAGAACGCAAGAGACCCAACCAAAGGATAACGGCTGACCCAGAAAAGCTGGACATAGGAATCCTGGACACGGCGCTTAAGAGCACCCCAAACGCAGTGGCAACCGGACCGGACATGATACCCGCCCGGATGGTTAAAGAGCTAAGAAGGTGCAGAGAAACCCTCTTCGTGAAGATAATGAACGAGGCATGGAAGGAAGGGATCCCAGAAACATGGAAGGCAAGTAGCACGATCCTAATAAAGAAGGAGAAAAAGGAATCGTACACAAACACCAAGAGCTGGAGACCCATACAACTACAGTCCATCCTAGCCAAGGTCCTGGAACAGGTAGCGGTAATCAGAATCGCCAAGCTGGACATGTTGGAGGACAACATGTACGGCGGAAGGAAAAACAGCGGAACAACAGACGCCATACAGACCCTCAACGACACAATCCAGACCTCCAAGAAAAAGTACGCCTGCCTCGTGGCGCTCGACATAGAAGGAGGCTTCGACCACCTGAGAATGGAAGAGGTATGTGTTAGGCATATGGAAAAAAGGGCCAAAGTTACCCGGCCTTTACATAGGATTATTTCTACCATACCCCTGCAGCCCCCATGCAGGGACCGGGCGTCACTACGGTATTTCGGTCGAGTTGCGTCCCGACACTTTAGCCACAATAAATGGCACCTTCAGCATAACACCATATACGTCGTCGCCGTCCGTCCGACCGGATGCTGTCCGTAGGATATATGAGAGGGCACCTTTGGCGACTCATGGGAAGTGACTCGGAGGAATTTGGTTAAGTTTTGAGCAAGCTATTACCTTGTACATTAGCAGTTAAATATTATGGCTGATAAGTGATGGGACGATTTGGGAAGAAACCTTAGTGACCGAATATCGTGAGCCTATGGCACCGACGGGTAGCCATAGAGCCGAGCCTTTTGCTTTGAAAGAAGTAGTGCCCCAAGAGGGCCTACTCGAGAATCGGTATGAGAGGTTTTCGCTGGATAAGCTATTGGCTCGATCCAGAGCAAAAAACCCTATATATCCGATGGGCCTTGTGATGCATCAATATGCGACACAATGGCCGCGCTCATTCATTAAAGCTGATCACTTTATGTTTTGAGGCAGAACAATTGGTATAGTTGCCATTAGGGCGGCATACTCAAATTAAGTTCATATAGTGGAGAGATCGAAGACTACCTACTGGAGGGGTGTTCACACCCCCCAGAAACAATAGGAGTTCGAAGAGATCAAAGCTAAGCAAGGCAAATATTCTCAGGGTCAAAGGTGTTCGCACTTAAGAAAGTTAAGGGGTTTTTGACGGAGGTACTTAGATAGTATGGGAGTTGGTTGTAGCCCGCGATAACCCAGACGCGGAATATAAATATCGAGGTACTCCCAGCTATCAGAAACATCAAGCAACGGAGAAGAGATCTTATTAATATATTCATTACCTTACTCTTGAAAACTATTATTACACATATCCTTTATAAAAAACTTCGGGAAATACGAGCCTACCTTAACGATCTTCGTTTTATCCTACTTTACCTTATTTCAAGAAGCTTACGGCCTAGACCTACCGGCCCTATCTACGGTTGGACTACCCCATAACAGTATGCGCCGCCATAGGGGAAAGAGATAAACACCTGAGCCAATGGGTAGGACAGTGGGCATCAGGGAGGACCACCTACTACCGGTTCAACGGAAGAACCTCTAGAGCATACGACACCGACAAAGGAACACCGCAAGAATCACCCCTATCCCCAATTCTGTTTCTAATAAGCATAAGAAAGATAGCAGCGGTTAAGGCAACGGAACAGGAGGGAACAAACACCAGACTGCTAACCTATGTTGACGATATCCTAGTAGTCATGACCTACAACCAGAAAGGACAGGGACAAAGGGCACTCTAGGGAACGCTTGATAAGATCCAGAGAAAATGCCAAAAGCACGGATACAACCTCTCGGCCCCCAAAACTGAAAGAATACACATAAAAACCCCCACTGGGCTCCACCTACACCTCAGGGTAGGAGGCAAAGAAGCAAAGGAAAAAGAAGTGATGCGATGGCTGGGATTCTTCATAGCACCAGACTTCAAATGGAAACACCATATACAACACTGGACAGCAAAGGCGCAGAAAACAAGCCATTTCCTGAGAGCGCTCATGAGCAGGTATGAAAAGGGCGGGCTCAATGCATGGACGACCATCAGACTCCTGCAGGGGCTGATCCTACTGCAACTGACCTACGGGATAGAGGTGTGGAAAGCCAAAGGCGACATCGAAGCAGCACAGAAGAAGCTGAACACGATAATCAGATTGGCCCTAGGACTGGAAAAGAAAACACCACTCACAGCCATCTACGCAGAAACGGGTATCGCCCCCCTCAACCTATACAAAGACCACCGACACAACCTCCTAGCCCTAAGAGCCCAATGCCTCGACAGGAACACACAGTGGTCCGATAAATGGGCGCAAGAAACTGGAGCAAAGGGGATCATCGAAGCGGCCCACAACCTCAAACTGGGCAAAAGTAACCTGAAAGAGCACTTCCTAGAAAATTGGGGCAAGGAAATAGGAAAGGAAAGCGGGCGTTACCAAGGGAAGCCCAGCAGGAGCTATAGACATTGGAGGGAGACGACCCGGGTGGACTTCAGAAGACTGCTCTATTTGAGAGCGACAGCGGCCTGGCCATATCAGGACTGGAAGGGAACGAGAAGAAGATGCCCATGCGACAGGGACATCATCACGGAAGAGCACCTGAGGGAAAGATGTGGGGTGGTAACCCCCACAAAATTCAAACTCCACAAAAAAGCAGACCAAACAAACCTCCTCGAATGGATGAACATGTGGCCCATAGAGCTCAAAGCCAGACCCAACCAGGAAGGGAAGGACGAAGGCACGGCGCAGGCAGCGGGAGCGGGTATCAACCTCCCCACCTCCTAGCCCACCCAACAGATTCAGGCCAAAGCTATTTGGAAACGGGGCAACATTTACTGCCCGATGTGCGGACAAGCCTTCAGAAAGGACCAAGAAGCATGGCTGAAGGCCCACAGGGATAGAAACTGCGCCCGCAGATAAGGCGCGAACCCAATTGGAAGCCTGAGGAGGGCGGAGGAGAGGCGGGCCCGGCGACCCAGGGGAGCAATGCTGGGGGGTAGTATTTCTTAGAGTACATGACCACTGGGCACAGAGGTGACGGGGTGGGTTTCTTTAGTAGAAGGGGATTTCATTAAGTACACGACCACTGAGCACAGAGGTGATGGGGTGGGTTTCTTTGGTAGAAGGATATTTCATTAGGTACACGACCACTGGGCACGGGGGTGACGGGGTGGGTTTCTTTAGTAGCTAGGAATTTATTTAGGTACACGACCACTGGGCACGGAGGTGACGGGGTGGGTTTCTTTTTCGAAGGACTATATAGTTGAGGAAGGGAGGCAGGAAGGTGGGAGGGGGAGTTTCATTTGTTAGGGATTGGGCGAGGAGGCCAACGGGATGAGGAGTGCAGTGGGGAGGGGGGGAGTTTCTTTTGTTAAGGATTGGGCGAGGGGGCCAACAGGGCGAGGAGAAGCAGAGGGGAGGGGGGAGTTTCTTTTGTTAAGGATTGGGTGAGGGGGCCAACGGGGCGAGGAGAAGCAGAGGGGAGGGGGGGGAGTTTCATTTGTATTAAAGGCCGGGCGAGGGGACGGCGAAAAATTGGCTAGGCACGGGGCGGGGCGGAGGAAATTTTCTTTTAAAAAGGGGGCCCTTGGCTGGGGGGAGTATCTCAAGCCGGTTTAGCTAGATTACGATTTAGTTCGTAGAAACGGGGCATCGTACCCCCGGGCTAGGCAGAATGAAAACCAAGGTTACACAATTGCCACTTTCCTACCCTAGTGGGTTAGGGGTGTCTTGGTGCTACAGGGGGGTTCACCCAATCAATGCCCTTTGAGCAATTTTCACGATGGCTTCAAAGTCTTTATTCTTACCTGAGGCTCACGCCTTTGGCTCGTTCTCCTTTGTTTCGGCTATTGATACGCCACCCATGATATGAGCTCTTTTGAGAGCACCACTGCCCGCCTCTTCAAAGGCACCTTTTTCTGGAACCACATTCTTTTTTGCGATGGCAGACGGCTGGGACTACAGTTTGCGGTTCGAGGAGCCTCTTGAGGCCCGAGTCCATACTTTCCTTATTGACACCGCCTAGTACAGACACGAACACGATTCCGATAGCCTTTCATTCTCTTTTGCGACCATTCTAGACAAGCCCCCTTAGGGACCCACGACCGCCTTTCAGCATGTAAGACCTAGGAGTTGAGTTTTTTATTTCTCCTAGGCAATCAGCATTGTAAGTCCTGGGCAACCCCCAGGCAGTCCTAATCCGCGGGGTGTCTTCACCTCCTCCCTCGGGGGGATGGCTTTGACCCCCAAAAACCATCACCCACACCTCGGAACTTCTGATCGGCATATCCCGGCAGCCTTGGTGTGGTAACACGACATTCGGAAGTCCTGGCCTCCCAGGTATCTACCAATGGGGATTGGCGGCGGCTGTCTTTCCTGGCTGCGAAAAGGAGGGGAGATCCGGAGGCGTTATCTGGGGTGTGTGAAAAACCGATTGAGCCCAGGGTACAATCCACCGACTAGGCTATGCGCTCGTGCACCCGCTAAGTGTGGCGGAACACCCGAGGAGGAGGATCAAACCTGTGGATATGCTGGGGGGGGTGGTTAGTTGCTGGGGAGGGTTTCTTTTGTGGGGGAGGTATATGTTATGGGGTAGTCCAACCGTAGATAGGGCCGGTAGGTCTAAGCCATAAGCTTCTTGAAGTAAGGTAAGGTAGGGTAAAATGAAGATCGTTAAAGTAGGCTCGTATGTCCCGAAGGTTTAGAAAGAATATGTGTAATAAAGTTTTTTCAAGAGTAAGTTAATAAATATATTAATAAGATTCCTTCTCCGTTGCTTGATGATTCTAATAGCTGGGAGTACCTCAATATTTATATTCCGCATCTGGGTTATCGCGAGCTACATTCAACTCCCCTACTATCTAAGTACCTCCGTCGAAAACCTCTTAATTTTCCTAAGTGCAAACACTCTTGACCCTGAGAATATTTGCCTTGCTTAGCTTTGATCTCTTCGAACTCCTATTGTTTCTGGGGGGTGTGAACGCCCCTCCAGTAGGTAGCCTTCGATCTCTCCACTATATGAACTTAATTTGAGTATGCCGCCTTAATGGCAACTATACCAATTGTTCTGCCTCAAAACATAAAGTGATCAGCTTTAATGAATGAGCGCGGCCATTGTGTTGCATATTGATGCATCACAAGGCCCATCGGATATATAGGGTTTTTTGCTCTGGATCGAGCCAATAGCTTATCCAGCAAAAACCTCTCATACCGATTCTCGAGTAGGCCCTCTTGGGGCACTACTTCTTTCAAAGCAAGAGGCTCGGCTCTATGGCTACCCGTCAGTGCCATAGGCTCACGATATTCGGTCGCTAAGGTTTCTTCCCAAATCGTCCCATCACTTATCAGCCATAATATTTAACTGCTAATGTACAAGGTAATAGCTTGCTCAAAACTTAACCAAATTCCTCCGAGTCACTTCCCATGAGTCGCCAAAGGTGCCTTCTCATATATCCTACGGACAGCATCCGGTCGGACAGACGGCGACGACGTATATGGTGTTATGCTGAAGGTGCCATTTATTGTGGCTAAAGTGTCAGGACGCAACTCGGCCGTAATACCGTAATGACGCCCGGTCCCTACATGGGGGCTGCAGGGGTATGGTAGAAATAATCTTATGTAAAGGCCGGGTAACTTTGGCCCTTTTTTCCATATGCCTAACAGTATAGCGAGACAGTGGGCGGGCTGTTAATGATGATTTGTGGCAGGTGGCCAGGAGGTGGATTTCTTTCAGGGGGCCCTTGGCTGGGGGGAGTATCTCACGCCGGCTTAGCTAGATTATGATTAAGTTCGTAGAAACGGGGCGTCGTACCCCCGGGCTAGATAGAATGGAAATCAAGGTTACACAATTGCCACACTTGAACTATTCCTAATCTTTGCAATATTCTAGGGAACTAAAAGGCGACAAATACAGACGAAGGGATAGACTACTTTATTTTTTATTTTATTTTTACCTACATGCTGAATTGGGAAACTAGTCTGTTCCCGACTACTACAAGTACAAGGCGCACTTCCTTGTGGAAATGATTAAATTTTTCGGGATTTGCTTTTTTATTTTATTTTCAAGGCTACATCTTGGATTCCTGGGTCAAGTTTTCTTTTTGCTTTTGAAGTAATCTCATCGGATATCATTCATTCCTCTTCCTTATCCCCCGTGAAATACTCTGGGAGAAATGTAGGCCCAATCACGAGGCACGAGACCAACTCACGACCGATGAGAAAAAATACTCTACACCACTATACCGGTTACCCTAATACCCATCGATAAAACATTTTACCCGTGGGGTCTTACAGTCGTTATGCCAGTGCTTGCATATTATACTTGCATCGTACAAGTACTGGTTTATTTATCAACAGCGGGAGTGGTGAAATAGCGTGCATAGCATGGAGTATGCGAGTACCAGTACAATATCAGTGTTATTACTTGTTATTACTGGGCAGTTGTGGTAGGAGTGCTGTGTGCTGCTAGGTATGATACTCTTTCTGGCAAGTAAGTGCCAATATCCACAGCGCGCGTCCCATAGGGTAGTCCACGCGCTTTGGTCATAATCTATGCCGTGGCTGTTGACGGAGTCCCACAGTACGGTGTGATAGAAAGCAATCAAGTAACTTTAAGCAAATGAAGAAAAAATATAGACAGTCTAATCCATCCACTCCTTTCTTCCGCAATCCTCAATAAACCACAACCGTGCAGAACGACATCATACTATCTACAGTACAGTACCAGCCAACCACATCCGGAACAAAAACCTACTCCAAACTCGTAAAAACCCATGTCGGTATTACCGTAGACTACACTACACTACACTACATCCACTCCATCCATCCTAAATTATTATCCATCCGTCCACCCCCCCTTCCCTTCTCCAAAAAAAAAAAAAAAAAAACCACATCTCCACCTCACCCTACCGCCATTCTCCCCGACCCACCCACCCACCTACTCGTACACTACCCCGCAACCTACAACTCGTCAACCATGCGCGCGTGCGTCTACCCCGCAAAATACATTATCGGGTATTACACTGGTAACTTGGCGGGAGGAATTAAGTTTAACTTTACTGTCCGGATTAGAATAGGAATGGGGATCGGGGGAGATCGGATCTGGTGTTTTTTTTTTTTTTTTTTTTTTTTTTTAAAAAAAAAAAAAAAAAAAAAAAAAATTGTTTAAATTATTAAGGTAGAGTAAGTACTTTTGTGGGATGGATGGAAGGAGGGTACGGTACTGTGTGGTAATGCGGCGGTTGGTTGGTTGGTTGGTTTGTGGGTTAAGGATGGTGGTGGATGGTGGGTAGATTGTAGATGGGGAGTGAGTGATTTTGCGTGATTGTACCTGTACGGTATGGTGTTATGGAGGAGGATTAAGAGTGTCATGTGGTGGGTGGGGCTTGGATTTCGGTCTTTTTTATTGAATTCTGGGTTGGGCGAGGTGTCATAGATATAATGTAGAGAAGTATGTGGACAATTCTAGAATGTTGATATTGTGATGTTCTTCGGTGTTTGTTGACTTGCTTGGCTGGCTCGGAGTTATCCCATATCTATACTTTTACAGTAGCGATTGAGATAACATACCGGTAATAATCTAGACTACAATGCTATAACTACAAATAGAATAAATCCGATATCGCGATTACCATCCCAGGGTGAGTAAATGAAATAAGCTTTACGCTATCGTGATGCATCATGATGCAATCAATCCGGCAGGAGCGATAATCTTCTCTTCCACCCTATCATGGCTGTCCGTCTATCGAGAAAAAGCACCCTACAATCGATATCACCATTTCGTTTCTCAAGGAACAAGGAGGCATCATCTCGCTAGCTAGCCCGGCTAACTTGGCGTCGAACATCTTATCGGTTTCGGGGAAGCTGTGGTAGCAAGGTTGTCCTAATCTCGCAGTTTGGAAGGTGGAAGTAAGGTGAGGTAGATATCTGCCTATCTGGCCGTCTGTTTAAGGGAAAGCATTCCTACTGGGAGATAGGCAAGCTAGGCAAGAGTTAGGTATGGCTATCGGGCTTCTGAAAAGTTTGATGTTCCCGGCTGGACATCCGATGATTGGACGTTTCAGATTGGGGTAGATCCGATGTGTTGGCTTGACAATTGTATGCATATGGATTATCTCCTATTATTATCGTAGGGCTCCTGCTGGATGAAGTATTTCTTTCATATATATGGAACATTGCGGAAGAAGAATAATAATGCAGGAGTTGTGGTACTGTAGGGTGGACGATATCAAGATGCCGTTCATGTCAGGTAGCACTCGTACCGGAGCATCCATCGTCAGCTTGATTAGGGCTTGCGGGGAGGAAGCTTTGGATCCTGGGGAGATGATTGATCGTTGATTGCATGCGCGGAGCTTAATCGTGGGCTCGCGTGTCAGGTCCCTGCATTAGGACACCGGGCGAACGATCTCCAAAAAAAAAGTAAGTCCGAAGAAAAAATGTCGTTCTGCAGAAGTCACGAAAACTGGATGGAATTTGTGATAGGATCTGGAGCATCCCTTCGGAGGTTGAATGGCAGTTATTCGTTCGTTGCGAGCTCAAGCTCCCGAACGGGAAGGGAAAGACAAAGAATAGAACGTGGGGGGGAATGCTGTCCTTTCTTCGTGCAGGGTTTGCATGTTGAGAAAACCGCGAGAAGAATACCGGTATCCGATGGTTATTGTTGTACAATATAGCTTCTTCTGTAAAGTAACTATTCCATTCCCGCCAGCTTCTCCTTTTTCTCGTATGATGAGTGTTTTTTTCACGAAAATTTTCACCGTCGGTGGATGTATTTGTTGTCTGAGTCCTGTGTGTGATGAGAATGAAAAGGTTAGAGGAAGTAGGAGAGGTTCAACAAACTGCATTTGCATTCCTTGTAAGAAAAAAAGCGGGAAAGAATCTGGCAGGGGGAAGCGTGGGTCTCGAACGTGCGCGCGGCGTTCTCAACAATTTCTCGCACAGGCCACTTCCATCGCTCAAATTCAGGTACCGATATCCAATTGCTGACTAATATTAGTTGGATTTTCTTTTCTTCTTTGCCTCAAATGCTCAAGTGGTTGTCTGCATCTTGTCAAACTGTCTAAAGCAATCCATCAGAAAGCCAAGCATTCAGCATCGCTCAAATCAGCGACAACGCTTTACTAGATTCCTTTTACCGTACTCCCGTCCCCACCAATAAAAAGAAAAAAAATCACCCCCTCAAGAGATACCGTCTTGGCATTTTCTCCTTACCAAAGCTGTGGAAAACGCGAGCAAGCATCAGTCGACAGTCGGGGCTTGCTGCTACCGTATAATTCCCTACTTCCCTGCCACTTTCTCAAGTTCTGCCGCCATCGCTACACCTTAGCACTTCTCATACCCCGGCACAGTAACGATACTTACTACCGTATCGTCCACCCCCCCCCCAAAATTCTCTGGGTGAATAAATCCATCCTTCTCCCCCCTCTTTCCATTCCTTTCCCCCAACACGATTCCTTCCCTCTGCTTGTTTGTCTCTACATTTAAATCTCGTCGCCTTCCCCTCACTTGGAATAGACAAACCAACAATCAATCATTTTTTTTTTGTGCCTTCCTTCATTCACATTGCTCCATCTCGCCTACCGATAGCGAATCGGTGACGTCGCCAAACTCAGTGTGTAACAAAGACTTCCTTCATCCCCAGCCAAATATTGTTATAGAAATATACATTGGACATGAGTACCAGCACTAGAAATCTTTCAAAACTCAAGAAGGCCGCCAGAATCATTCTTGTTGGACCCCCAGGATGCGGAAAGGGTACACAATCCGGAAGGTTACTGGATCATTTCAAATTGACACCCATATCCTCGGGTGATTTGTTGAGGGAGAATGTGGGTCTCGGATTTCTTTTTTGAGCCACCATTTTGTGGGGCCAATGACATGTGCTCGTGAGCAGTCGTGCTAACCCGGTATTTTCCACACTTTTTGTAGGTTCGCAACCGGACGCCATTAGGTATCAACAACCATTTTTTTGTTACTTTTTTAACGACTAGCATTCTGGATAATGAACGTGATCACTGAGATTTTTTATTTTGTTTCTTGCAGGAATCCAGGCCGAGACAGTAATGCGCTCCGGTGGACTTGTCCAGGATTCCTTGATGGTCAAACTTATTGTCGGAGAGCTTTCCAAACGTGGATGGGTTGAAACCCGTGGTAATTTGACTTCTGGAATTTGTCTTACAGGACCACTATCGGTTATCGGGGGCCCAATAACGCCAAGAGCATCAGATTCTCCAACAGCTAGTTTCCTTCTTGACGGTTTCCCCAGGACTAAGAACCAGGCCCAATCTTTGGATTCTGAGGTTGCCATGAATTTGGTTTGTTCACCCTTTCCGAAGGCCAAGTTGGGCATGTTTGCTAATATATGAGAATTTTTTTTTTTAGGTTGTGAACCTTGATGTCCCTCGTGATGTTATTTTGGATCGTATTGCCAATAGGCTTGTGGTAAGTTTACTTTTTCTCTCTGAGCATGCAAATTCTTATACATTTGAATAGCATGAACCTTCTGGTCGCGTATACAATATGACCTGGAACAAGCCTAAGAATCCCGGTGTCGATGATGTTACTGGAGAGCCGTTGACTCGTCGTCCTGATGATTGCCCGGTAAGCATCACTTATGCCAGAATCAATACATACATTTTTACTAACCTTAAAGCAGGAAACATTCACTAAGCGCCTGAAAGCTTATGCTGAGGCTACCCAGCCTCTCCTTGAACACTACGACAAAGCGGGTGTTCTCTGGACTGTGTCTGGCTCTACCAGTGACGAGATCACTCCTCAGCTTGATGCTGAGATCCTCAAGAGATTCGGCTAGATTCATGCTTGGAACTAGCCTACTCTGACAGCAGAATAAAGCGTCTAAGCCCTTGACTTCAAAATATCTTTCATGTTACTCTTTCTAACCTCTTTTTCTTCTTGTCCTTGCACCGACTGGAACCTTCGTTGTAATGTTCATGGCTAACGGCGTCTCCTATTTTTCACTTTATATTTTTACCGCTGAAGCTTTACTCTTATGCGTTTTTATTATGACTTCATTTTTTTCTTTTCTTCTTGAGCGTGATAGGGATTGGTGGTGTTTGATTTTACTACGGTACATTGTGGGACTGCTATAAGTTTTCTGTTTTTCTTCTTTTTATGGACGTGAACTATGTACAAATTACCGAAGGGTTGTTCACCAAAAATGAAAAACAGAGCCAATAAGGCTTTGATTGTTGATCTATGGTCTTTGGATCAAATCAAAATAATTTTTGCTTTTCTTCTCACTCTCTTGTGAGTTTGGTAATATGTGAGAATTGTTGAGCTGGTTCGCAAATCGCTGCCTACTCGGGAATTGTAGGCATTCAAGCATATGATGTGTTACAGGCATAAAAGGATTCACGGTAATAGACCGGAAGTTGCTGAAATCCGGCAGAAAAAGGACTCTGAGAATCCAGAGTTAGATTTACAATTCAAGTTAAGTTACCCCACAATCTTGTTCCGCTACCGAAAGGCGTTGTTGAATGACTTTAGAGACACGTGTTCGTGGCAAAATCAGATGTACTTCGCCGCTTTACAACATTGCGGCTCGCATAAAGAATCTTGGCAATGTGATCCCCCCAACAAAGCTTCCTTTTCAAGCTGAGCTCCTCCGTGGGAGAATTCCAGGGGTAGAACTTAATCAATCTGAGCTTGTGTGTAAACAAACACCTAAACAACGACATTATCAACCTCGACAAGCATGAGATGGCCACCATCATCTTCCGATGACAATTCCGGCCGAACACGACGATTCATCGAGCGTGTACGATCTGGAGAGCTGCTCACAGCGGAGGTTCTTCTATCCCCAGAGGTGCTTTTACCAACAGCGGTTCTCACCTCAGGAACTCTGGCAGCAATATACTTCTACAGTCACTATGTCCGTCGGATACCCATGACTTCGGAAATCTATCCCTCGTTCTTTCGTCGGAGGTCTTTGTTCGGGACAGTCACAAGTGTCGGGGATGGAGATAATTTTCGGCTCTTTCACACGCCTGGCGGGAGGTTGATGGGATGGGGATGGATGCCTGGCAGGAAGGTCCCAACGGCCAAGAAGGATCTCAAGGACCTTACTGTAATCTACTACTACCTGCTTCTGGGGATTTGGAAAAGCCAGAGGGACTAACTAATCGGTGATTTACAGCTCCACATCCGAATAGCAGGCACCGACGCCCCCGAATGCGCACACTTTGGCAAAACCGCACAACCGGGTTCCTCCGAAGCCCTGGAATGGCTGCGAAACTACATACTCAACCACAGGGTGCGCGCGTACATATACCGACGGGACCAGTACGAGCGGGTGGTTGCTTCGGTAAAGGTGCGCAAGGGACTGTTCCGGCGGGACGTAGGGCTGGAAATGCTGAGAGCGGGAATGGCCACGATTTACGAAGCCAAGATAGGCGCAGAGTTTGGGAGTCTAGAGAAGAAGTATAGAGAGGCGGAAGCGTTGGCGAAGAGACAGAGGATTGGGATTTGGGCGATTAGTAAGAAGCAGTTTATTAGTCCTGGGGCCTTCAAGAAGGGATTGAGGGAGAGGGGGTTGTGAAATACTGGATTATTGGCGGATGGTCATGAATAGGGATGATAAGCATGATGTATGAAGGATGGAGTTGATTGATATCACTAGTGTTTGATAGAATACTTTTAAGCTTAATACCAAGTACGAAGTGTGAACCAGTTCAATTCTCAAGTTTATGTTGGGATCTAGTTTCCCTGATCTTATTCTCGCAAAGCCTTCTCGAGAAAGACAGTTGAAGTTTGAACCCATAGGGGAGGCATATGTTTGTAACCAACAAGTAACAACTTACCCAACGTCCTGCTAAGTGAAGACATGCCGGCAGTTACAAGTGCATTTTCACAGAGAAATGCCCTCGATACCAGCACTTACAAAAGCTCAGAGCGCAATACGGTATGTGATATATGCCCTCGCTACAATGCAAGCATCAGACTTGGAGCATAACCTTACTCTTTAGTCCCAAGCCCCTCACGCCACACGCCACACACTAGAGTAGAATACCTTGAACTGAGGAAGAAATGATAAATTTGGCGCACCCAGGACCCCCCGATTATCAACAGACAATACAATACAATACAATATACCGTAGCGTCGAATCCACACCATCATATTCACGCCTATAATGAGAAGGCAATACTAATAGCACAACCGAAAAACAATACATTTTTCTCTTCTTTATCCAGACGCTCCTCTTCTCACCTCACACAGTACAGAGATGTACTTGTTCTGTACGATAGTAATTCATCCCGCTTGCAACATGGCCTAGCTTGCATAGCATCACCCCCCCTCCCTCTCTCTCTTTACATACCCTACCTTCTACCACTCGGTCATTAGCACACTTCACCCCTGAACAACCCCCCCCCCTTCACTAAAATAAACAACACCACAAGCCAAATAATGCACAAACAGCGGAAACTCGAAAACACACACAAACCACCTCCCCCTCCTGGTAGACGTCGGCACCTGCGAAGCAAAGCCAATATCACCCGATCACACCCGACATCCGCATGTGAAAGTTCATCATAAATCCTCACTCGATACCCACCCCCCCGCCGCAATCTTTCCCTTCACGCCACTGACGCGGTTATGGCACTGCAGCGCGCTATAGTTGAATTCTGGCTTGTGCAGGGGGTGTCGTGAACCTATGCTCTGCTCCCATGTGCCTATAGCTGCGTTTGTCTGGGGTGTGTGGTGGACCACTACCTCGGTTCGAGATGTCCTTTTTGTTTTTTTTGTCCGTGTGGCGGGGGGTATTAGTCAACTGGTATATCCCTTCGTTTTGTGATTCCGTGGTATGATACTGTGGGAGGTTTTTTTTTGAAAGGGTAGGGCGTGGGCGGGGGATTCTTACGCTGTTGCCATAGGGTGTATATGAGCCCGGAGTGTTTTTTTTTTTTTTTTTTTTGGGAGGATGGGGGGAGGGGGTGATTGGTAGTGTAGTATGGTATTGCAATAATCGTAAGGATTTGGATTTGGCGATGTGGTGTTGGTGTGGTTGAGTTTCTGTGAGATGTGTGGATGGTTGGGTGTGGTCATGGGGCGTCATTCGGGGTTGGTGGTGATTGGCTTGGGGGAGGATTATCTGATTTGGGAATGTTTTGTATAGTATATGGTGGTGGGGTTAGCTATCGTGTTGTGTGGCGGAGAGGTTAGGTTGTGTTGGAGGTGTTCTGGATTTGGTCTGATTGCGTGTTTGGGTATTTGATCACGGGTAGGCTACACACACTGGGAGTTTGGGAGTGTCTCTGACGGGCATGTTATCCTTTGTTGAAGTTTTTTTTTTTTTTTTTTTTGAGGCTGTAGAGAGGAGTGTTTGCTACTGTAGTGAGTCGGGGGTAAATGGAATAGGTAGGCCCGAGGAAGGGTGAAATACAGACGTGCCAGCGGTTTGGAGGAGAGGTAATCATTAAAGTAGCGGAAAACCACTTGTAACAGGATGTTATTGGTTTTGAAAAGTTGGACCATGAGTGAATTCTTGGTACAGTACTGTTGAGGGAAAATAGGAGGTACCCTTTTGTTTGCCCTCCTGGGGCTTTATGGGAGGGGGCTGTCGGTTTGAGGCGCCACTACAGAGAGCATGTGTAGTGTATTTCTACTCCATTTGGATGACACCCGCACTATTACCGGGGATGGGTGTTAGGTAGTGAATCACTACTTTGCGAGTAGATTTTCGAGGAGCCATGCGGTAGGGTGGTTGTGTGTGATTCGAGAAATTAATGGTGTGAGATTAGAGGTATATCCGACACTTAGGCTCAAGCTAGGTAGGTGCCCCTGAGTTCTAGAACCATCGCTGTGAGGGACAGTAGTACGGTAGCCTAATCGGCCAATACCAATCATCCATACCCGGCGTATGATACAAACCCATTTCCGCAGCTGTACTGGGCTCCTATTTTCTCATACTGCATATGCAGCACATACATGCTGTGTGAAGTATTGGAGTACATCCCTGCCTGCTTTGTTAATATTCTGTTCTCCCTGCATAGCCCCGAGGAGATCGGGCATCTGCAATAAGAGTACTGTACCAACCTCGCCATTTGGGACAGCTATCAATTGCTGACGGCCTTTTGTAGGTAATTTGGGTTGGGACAGGCCATGCAGACACAAAATTGAATGGGACAGATGTCAGTTTCTCCCTTTTGCTTCAAAAATGTTTTAATTTTTGTATTTTTTTTTCCATGTGGAAAAAACCTTATCGGAGATTTATACCATTAACTGTTAAAAAGAAATATTTTATAACTGACAGGTCCACATGTTTGGGACAGCCCCTACTGATGCTGAAAAAATGGTCGTTTTTATGGGACAGCACACCTCATGCTGACAGTGACTGTCCCAAATGGGGCGATTAGTACAGTACTGTATGTCGAAATCACGGCCCATCACTCGCCCGGTAAATCCAGCTATCGTCATGGAGCCTACAATAGGTTTTGTTAGAGATATGCCTAAATGTCGTAGTATTGTATCTCTGAAAGGGAATTTTGTGTATTGAAGGGACCTGTTTGTCCCACCTAGAGGGTCAAGGGAGTCACTTCTCTCACACGTTCCTATTATACTTTTGTCTCCCATTTATCCCGGTTTGGGACAGGATCCGTCTCTGGTGCGTGGGGGTGGGCGCGGCATATCACGTTTTCAACAACCTTTCCAGGAACCAATGGTAAATCATAATGGCATTCCAGTAAGCTTAAAGTGCGTTATTATCTAAGGCAAAATAATAGAAACACAAGCTAAATGGAACCCTGTGAAAAGATATACCCGTCGAGCAGACCAACCTAGATACGCCCGTAAATGAAGGTTTCTGTAGAAATAGTATCAAAATTAACCTCTTGTGCGCCTAAAAAGATATGAAAACATGGACCGAAACGATCCTTGTTGATAAAAAATGAAAATGAATATAAAGATAAAAAAGGTAAGAGAGAGATAGAATATGATGTAAGAAACAAGCTCCGTGATACAACAATGAACGAATTAAAGGGATAGGTCCGCTTAGAACAAGAGGGGAGGCGGAGTTGTAAGGAGGAGGATAACTCAATTCGTAAGGTAATGCTGGGGAAATAGACTTTTGCTATGCAATGTTAGATTTGCAAAAGCTAGAAGAAGTGGACCAGTTCTGGGATGGGGTACAGTACAAGCCGGATATCTTAGGCTCCTGTGTGCACAAAAGGGGCCCAGCCAAGATAGTTGGCAGGCCCTTTGTCTTGAACTTTCTTCACAGCTTTGTGAAAAGCGGCGGAGACCCGGTAGTGATCATCGACGTTCCCTTGATCTTGGAGGAGTGAGTCGTAAAAGTCTCTTGCGACTTCACTGGAGGCTGGTCTTTGGTTCCCCACAGGTTTGCGAGCGTATGGCTGAATCTGGCGAGTTGAAAGGCGCTTGCTAGATGGACGACTTCGTCGGCTAAGATTGTGGGAGGATTTTTGGCTGAGGAGCGAGCCGAAAGATATGCAAGCTGTGCACCTGGTGTGCTCAAACTCGGTATGTCTCGAGCTGGTAGTTTATCAGCATCGGTCCCATCCGGGGTGAGCAGAACCAGGTGGCTGTTTGAAGGGTTGAAGTCAGACACTCCATGGCAGGCAAAATGGACAATGCCATGGTGCTGAACTTGCTTGAGGGCATCGGCCGGGGTTGGGTTGCCCAATACCGTGATCTTGATCGCATTTTGGGTGGTTGAATAACGTAAATATTGAACTTCTTCATTGACACCGGGTAGATTATCTGCACCAGGTGTTGTTGGCATTGGGACGAGAAGTAGGCCGGCATTCCCGGAACGTTCAGTTGAACGAGAAGCACCATATTCGTTAAATAACTGAAGTTTCTTTTGACGTGCATAGGAGAGCGCTTTAATTGTCGGGATATATGTTGAGATGACTCGACCTAGAGTGTTACGGGTTGATCCTCGCGAATGGTCTCCAGCCGCATGGAAAGGCGCCAGACTTACAGTAGTTGCCCTACTCCAATCCACCATATCCATAACAAATTGGTTTCGTCGACACCACCACTGAGAATGGCGCCGTTGCTTTACTGCTGAATCCCATAACCACATGAGGAGGTCTTTCATATCCTGGTTATCCTGACGTCGCTTAAGCCCCGATCCTCCGAAATGAGCCAATTTCGTCATCCAGTCACCTGTTGACGTAGTCCGGGTTGGGGGGGTTCTGATGGGGTTATAGCAGTGGTGGTGACCATTATGGCATCGCTCCTAAAAGGAGTGCTGTTGAAGACAACGATAGGACCAGCTTTTGCAATGTTCTTCAGAGCTTCCTCCGAAGGGGGCAGCAGGAATCCTCCATAACCATGTAAACTGCGGATGCGAGTTAGAACTGCTTCCATCTCTTTGAAAGTATCCCAACGTCCGGGTATAGCACTAATCCGAGATTGATTCTGTGTTTCGTCACTTGTGCACATAGTTTCATCTATTGGTGAGTTAATTTCAACTCGAAGACAGTGATATTGGTCGAATTCAAACCGATGATCGGGTTTAAGGTCTGAAACTTCTGCCTTGAGTCGATGGCAAAGCCCAGAATAATTCCACGACCGAGCTCTAATAGCTTGAGACTGTGATAGGCGTCTCTCCCAGCCAGGAGAGCCACAGAAGCAGCAGTTGATGCTAGCCCAGAAAGTTGGGACAGTATGTGTTGCCGGTCATCTCTTTTTAATAATTGTGGATTGGCACTTGGCATCAAGTGAATGGCATCCTGGAGTATAGAACTTGGTTCATGACACCTCCCAACCGAACATAGTAAATGCCCTGCTCTGCGAGCCGCCTGAATACGATCCCTGGGTGGTGAGATGCGGCAATTCCAAGCCTCGTGATACAAGCGGAGGCATTCGTTGAAGTCTTCGGCGGAGTGTCCTGAAATATCTTGATTCGAAACATGTGCCCAGATTGTTGTATTTGTAGGCTCGATCTGGGTGATCTTGAGGAGTAGCAGTTACTGCCTCTTCGATGTGCTCGATGGCTTTTTGGAGATCATCAAGGTCCCCCATTCTATCAAACCTCGCAGAGAACAGGTTTCCCAGGTTACTGTACATTGCTGCTCGATCTGGTGACCTCCAGGGGTTGCAGCTAATGCCACTTCAGTGTGCTTGATGGCTTTTTGGAGATCACCAAGGTCCCCTACCCTCTTAAACCTTGCAGAGAACCGGCCTCCCAGGTTACTGTATCTTCCTGCTGGATCTGGGTGATCTCGGGGGGGTTGCAGCTAGTGCCGCTTCGATGTGCTTGATGGCTTCTTGGAGATCACCAAGGCCTCCTATCCTCTTAAATCTGGCAGAGAACATCATTCCCGGGTTACTGTATATTGCTGCCAGTTCGGGGTCATCTTGAGGGGGAGCAGCTAATGCCGCTTCGCCGTCCTTGATAGCTTTTTGGAGGTCTTCAAGGTTCCCTATCCACTCAAACCTTTCCAAGAGTATGGTTCCCAGGTTACAAAGTGCATTGATATGGATCTGGCTGTCAGCAATGGATTTTCTCACTATTTCTTCACTTATGTGTGCAGCCTTTTCCAAATCATTTGTCACCCAGCCACTGAAATCTTTTTGCCAACATTACACTCCAGCTATTCAGCATATCTGCTCGACTGGGGGTTCCTGGATGACATGCCTCCAATTCCTTTTCCATCTCAGTGATGGCTTTGTTGAGGTCGGCCATGTTACCTAACCTCTCATATCTTCTAAGTAAATCTGCCCCCAGGAATCTATCTCGACTGTGCGTACTCTCCAGCTGACAACGTATAGTGAGGATGCTACTGCATACTATTGCATAGGTGGCCATGTTCTTTGGTGTCGTACCTATTTCCTCGATCGCCCACACCCATGCCATATCGAGATCTACTTCATCTTCTGTATGCTCAAATTTGCTCCCCAATATTTTGCGCAGCTTGGCTGACAAAATAACTCGATCAGGGTGGAACGGGGTTATTGGTCTAACAGTGCTTTCGGCCAGCACAATTGCCTATTTGAGAAAATTTAGGTCGCCGTTTGCTTGTATTGAGAAAAGAGATCACTGGTCTCCACCGTGTCTCGTAGATCCTCCTCCAACTCGGCGGCTCCAAGATCTCAATTCGAGGTGCCATTCTTGAAAACCCCCACACCACTTGTCCCCAAAATTTCCGCCATCTTATGTCCTTAAATACTGGTGAAATGTGGGACCGTCGTGCAGGCTTTTGTAGTTTTACTGTAGCCCAACACCGTATTATTTAATGGTCTGATGCGGATGATTGAATAGTGCTTGTTGATATGGAGTGTCGATGAGCAGCGCTCGCTGAGATGAAATCTTGATAACTAACTAGGCTTGAATTAGCACAACCCAGAATACAGACTCTGAGTTTTATCAACATTTTCATGCCTTGTACGGCATTTAGACTTCTTGGGACTGTAATACCTTCAGAAATCCCCAATTCCAGGATTTTATAGGGCCAACACCTCCATGGTTAAATGTATCATCCAACTTCAATCTGTGTCCACTCAATCGCTCGATTCAAGGATCTGTTCCTGAATCTGAGGATGTCAAGTTCTAATATAAGCGCACAAAGTCAGCTAATGGCCCACTAAGCATAATTATTTGGTTTGTATCTTACCTGTTGGGAAGACGTGGTGTGCCTTTCTTCCTTAGAACCTGCTGTATTTCTATCACTCCCTTATTTCTTCCCTTCTTTTATGATCAATTTGTCTCTCGCGCAGATGTAATAAATTAAGGTTGATGGGAAAAATATGGGAAAAAAACCCTCGTACGCTGTAACAAGGAGTTCGGTGTAAATTGGTATCTGGTACCGTATCATGAAAAGTGCGATTAAATAGAATAGCGAGGGTGCTGGGTTGTGCATTGTGCAGTGCTCGACTGACTTATTATTTTGAAAGATTAACGAACAAGGCCATGCTGGAGGTGTATGAGTGAAGCATGAGTAGTGTTTAACTCTTCCAGCCTCCTACCAATGATACGGTGCATTTTTTTGAACCACCGAGCCCCGGTTGCATTGACGTGGCTGAGGTCTACCTGACTCTACCACTTATACCGTATTCACTCTCCAAATTCGACCCGACACTAGAAAGCACTAGGGCTGAAAAGCACAGTTAGAGCCAGTGATTAAAACCGTGAAGGGGGTAGAAGGAGAGTTCACTGTTGAACCTACCACCGCGTGATCTGGTGAAAGTCGGATTGGCGCTAGTGTAGATTTGCTTGAACCTGTCCAATCGCCGCTCTCTATATGGTTAAACTGTGGCAAGCCGACGGTCTTCGTTCCCTCCTGTTGGCTCGGTTGCCTTAATTTCTCTTTAGTTTCCTTTAGCTCCAATCCGACTTTCGCCAGATTATATGGTGTGATGGGGGATTTCACAAGTGAGCAATTATGAAAATTAACAGAAATAAGAAAAGAAAATCGCGACACAGGAGCGAACAAGTACTACCATAATTTATCAACTTGCAATTAATGCCATAAAGAAGACTAGAGAAGCCCTGTGGATGAAGAAACTTCAGCGACCAGAAGACATAGTTTCCTGTGACAACCTCAACTCCAGTCCTGAATGCGAGGAGGGAGGAAAGAAACAGAAGAGGTCCAAAACCTAAGTCAACTAACATCCCATACTAACCCCCATATGGGCCTAGCACTTTATAATGCTGGGTTGAATTTGGAGAGTCAATACGGTGCTTCACCCTTCTGAGCGTATGAACTTCCCGCCTAGCTCAGTTTATTACACTCGCATCCACAAAGTTCTCGTAACAATCAGGATAAAAAGGAAAAGTTTATAAAAAAAAAAATAAAAAAAAAAAAAAAAAAAAAAAAAAAAGTTCTCGTAACACAGTGTCTTGGTGGCAACGATGTACCACGCCCGCCACCGCTGACGAGATTTACAATAACCATCAACAGATGCGGTTCATCATTGCCACCGAGACTCTGCCACAAATACCTGGGGTGTTCGAGAACTTTGCTTTGTGGACACAAGTGTACTCGAGTGTACTTCGTGCAGGCTTCCCATGAAATGCATCCAAAAAAAAAAAGCAAACTTACTGCTTTTTCGCCTAATTCCTGGGCGCGAAAAGAGTACCCTTTATCCTTAATACCTTTTACCTAGATACCATTGCCCACCATGAGTGATAGGAAATGACAGGACCTAGAAACAGAACCCTGAATTGCCTCTTTCAGGTGCTTCGAGAACTTTGTGATCCCTTTAACGAAACCCCCATTTCTCCTAGAACTTGCATTTTCTATTGTACAAATCATAAACAGGTTGCATGAAGCCTACACCAGAGCAAATATTTGTTATTACTTGAATTTATTTTACAGTTCCACAAACAACGCTGGAGCCAAATGGTGCTAGAAAAGTAGAAGGAACTAGAAAGCAGACGATAGAACACACAGACAAGTCCATAGCCAGCTTCAAGATATGCCTCCTCTACAACAATCAACAAGCAGAAATTCCACGGATAAGAGCAAGGAAGGAGAATAAAAAAAATAAAAAAAATTAGCATTTCCTTAACCTACTATCACTATATTTTGTTCCAGCATCTCTCTCAAATATTGCTTGGCCCAGACCTATTTCACTAGTCTACCTCCTTGATATCATCACATCATTTTTGGTGCTCTTGATACGTAGCCCTCATAAGATCCAATCGGCTACCTCCATACTCTAGCTCTGCTTCAGCAATCCTGGAAGTAAAAAGTTCCTTCTGAGCAGTACTTGAACGAGACTGTGCCCCCTGTAATGAGGACGTATCAGAGCTACAAGAGCCTGATCTCAGATGGCCTAACTCTTCCTGATGTGCGATGTATTCCCCAGAAATCTTTCCTGTCATAATCTTTCCCAAGGACTCTTCTACCGTAGGCATCCCCCAAGGCCAGTACCATTTCCTGTGCGAGCCTCTAGTATAAAATTGCTGTCTGCCCAGTCCATTGAAGGCTTCTATCCAGATACGGCAGGCACTACAGCTGAGCTTTGAGACCCCAATGTACCTAAATGGGGGAACATTGCCCCATGGAGTATCCTGTTTAGCCTGAAGGTACTGGATAAGTCCACATTCACAGTGGACTGGGCATGTGTATTCCTCCAATGGAAACCTTCTCAAAAGCTTCCCCGCTTCTTCCCACTGCCAATCGGTGTGCTCAATACATGTAGTCTCCAAAATGGACTGCCACTGCTTCTGCAATGTGGGGAATTTTATGGTACAAGTCTGCTCCGGAACAACAGAAATAGACATGCGGTATTGCAAGGCACGTCGGAGGCGAGGAGAATGCGCAAATGCAAATAGAGACTCAATGTGGCGGTTTAGGGAAGTGAGTTTCTCAAGAGCATGTCGGAGCTTGAAGGGGCCATCAGGACGATAATCTAGTACAGAAGTAAAGTTAGGTAAGAGGTTAGAAAATCAAATCTAATTGGGAGCAAAAGAGCTATACCTTTTAACTCCCAGGCCAAATTCTCACATCCAGACCAGTTTCTATCCACCAGCACAAGTGTCATATTCTCACCGATGCACAAGCTGTTCGAATATATCATCTCCCATTCTTGATGTGTGAGTTCATTTTGCGGATTATCATAAAGCCTGTAAATTAACTTTAGTGTCAAGATCAACCCAACTACTATATTGTACAGGTTCAGTTCAATGCCTTGTAGGTCGACGCTACCACGGCGTTCGAGCAAATGTGTCATGAAAATACAAAGGTCATCCTTCCATCTCTTTACTCGCTTCATTTGCTTTTCTAAGGAATATAGGTGTATGTCGCGAAATATCTCCACTTCCAAAGGGAGGGCCATGTCCATGGACATTTCTGGTGACTTTCCCTCATGCTTGTCTGGCCTCCCTACCCTCTGCTTTGCATACTCATCTGATAGAGCTTTCAACTTTGCCCATATATTGGTGAGGTGGTTGATTAGACTATCTTTAACCTCTTGGTTCTCAGCGATCGTTAGGTGGATTTCTTGTTTCTGGGAGTTTAATTGTAGCGCTATTGCGACCCCCTTAGAGCTCTCCTGAGAGACAGATATACTGGCAATGGCATCTAGGATAGGAAAGCTGCGAATATTTGTATCGTGGTCATATCGAACACCATATTTGAGACTGTATGATGTAGAGCCTAAGTGGTGAGAAGCATGGTCTTGCTTATTCTGGAATTCGCAGTTCATTAAAGCAACTAGGTGATGAGGATCGAGTTCGTTAGCCATGGTCCCTGAATTCACCCGCTAAGGTGCAAAACAGGATATAGTGGGCTTTTGCTGGAATAATCTATCAAAAGCATTAGTAACATATCAAAGCAAGTGAGTATTATAATCTTACCGTCAATAACTCTCATCCAGAGTAGTAGGAGTGAAAAGCTTAATGAGAGGTAAAAGATAAAGAGGGAAGGCTTGTAGATACAGTAGTGGTGGTAGTTTGAAGGGTTGCCAGGGTATTGCAGGGGTAGAGAGGAGCTTTTATGAGGTGATGAGGAAAAAAGATGCTGTGTACTGAACAGAGATGAAAGAAGGCAGTGCTCACTTGAATGCCGAGTGAGAAAGAAGAGTAAGAGCTGAACGTTGATAAGCGAGGTGTTGTGTTAGTTGGAGGAAGAAAGGCAAACAAAGTGAGGAAAGATGAAACAATAGAAAGCTATGCCAAGACTTTCACTGCATAGGTAATCGCATGGCACTCGTCTCTACTTGGGTGTGGATGTAAGTGACGAGACAGATAGGGGTTCAAGATGTCAAAGCTTCTTACCATTCATGCCTACCAAATTAAATCATCTTTTACCTCTGATAGTAATGAACACCCATACTTCAAACCCCTGTCCATCTCATCACTAATGTCCATACCCGAGTACACGTACAGTCTTAACAGTACTGGGGATGAAACTAGGTAGACGACAAATAGGGATCAGTTACAAGTAATTTTTTGTTACCCTACTAGTACTTTGGCAAATTCACTTTTTGCCTGTCAAATACCCTAAAAACGCATTAAATCCACTATCTCGCAGGGGGCCCATATCTCCACTCTCAGAGACAAAACACCCTGAGAAGCAATAGCGTTTTCCAGATGAAGTATAGCTTGGGTAAGCTGAGCCTCCTTGATCTCAAAAACTAGTATTCCCAACTTTGTTAACTTACTCTACTAAGCTTACTGTGATTTAGTACAACAACTTCCACTTTAATCTCTGATAGTGGATCTAATGAGTTTTGATGGTACTCTCATTTGTCACCTGCCCAGTTTTGTCGCAAGCACTATGGCGTGGGTTTTGGGTCGTTCTTTTGTGGGTATTTGGCACCAGGGGAAATGTTGGTCAACAGTAGGGGTATTCAAAGTTAAAAAAGTGGACAAAACTTAGCTTACTTTACTGTTTCATGTAAGCTTAGTGCGCACAGAAATAGTTAACTTACCTTCACTTTACCTTCACTTTACCTCACTATACAATACCTCTGTTACCGAGGTCTGGAGGTCAGTAACAGGTAAGAGTAAAAGATGTAAAGAAGGTAAACTAAGTGAGAGGCGCCATCTAGGGGCCAACAACAAACAAAAATACCTCGCACTCTAAAAAGGTACCACTTGCAATGCAATTGCAGAACCTGTCTTTTGAATGCCATGACAACAATTCACCTCTGTATAGACAATTAGTGTTTCCTTTCTACTTAATCCTTATACATTCTTGGTTGTTGTCTCTTTTTTTTTTTTTTTTCCATGTCTTCTATATCTTCGGTATATGTGGGTTAAGAAATTAATCAACAGTTTACATACAGTACCTTGTAGTGCTTTTCTCCTATCTTCTAAGCCCACTACTATCAATCTCCATCCTGCTTGATATTTAACTTCTCTACCACTTATAGTTCACCCTCCCGAGCTTGTGCACTTCCCGCCTAGCCCAGTTTATTACACTCGCGTCCACAAAGTTCTCGTAACATCCCAGGTATTTGTGGCAGTGTCTCGGTGGCAACAATGTACCACACCTGCCACTGTTGATGAGATTTACAATAACCATCACTTATCGACGGGGCTCATAATAACATAGCCTAGAGGTAGACTACAAGGGTCAGCGTTGCAACGGATGAAACTCCAAAAAAAAAAAGTAATTCGCGATCACCCATTTACCGTACCTCAACGTCAACGATGAAAATGTTAAGTATTATTAGAGGAAATGGGGAAAAAAAAGATAAATTAAATTAATTTAGTTACCATTTAATTAAATTTCAATATTGAAATTTACTTACAGCCTTGTCCTCTTCCTGTGTTGTTTTACGCTTTGGACCTCGCTTCATCGGTTCGGACTCAACAGGATGGGGAAGTGGGGTGGCGAGGTCACTACTCGTGTATTTTGAAATCGATCTCTTAGAGACACCAGTTTCAACCTGTATATCACGAACAGACATTCCAGCATCCCTAAAGCCAGAAAGATGACCTTGCTCTCAGAGAGAAAAAGGGCTTGTGCTTGGGTGGGAGATTCTTCGAACCATCGTTGTTGAGGTAAATGGGTGATCGCGAATTTTTTTTTTGGAGTTTCATCCGTTGCAACTCTGACCCTTGTACCTCTTGGCTACGTTATTATGAGCCCCGTGGATACAAATCATAAACATGCGGCACAAAGCCTATGCCGGATCAAATATTTATTACTTAACTTTACTTTACAGTCCCGTGGACAATGCTAGAACAAAACAGAACTAAAAGCAGACAATGGGACAGACAGACAAGTCTATCCCCAGCTTCAAGATGTGCCTCCTGCACAATAATCAACCAGCACAAATTCTACCCACCAGAGCAAGGACAGAGAAAAAAGAAAAAAGAAAAAAGAAAAAAGAAAAAGAAAACAGGTTAGCATTTCCCCAACCTGCTATGTACGTATTTTGTAGCAGAATCTCTGGCAAAAATCTCTTAGGACAAACCAATTTTACTGTTCCAGCCCCTTGATATCATCGCATCATTTTTTTGCGCTCGAGATACATACCCCCAATAAGGTCGAAGCTGCTACTTCCATACTCTAGCTCCGCATTGGCAATGTTGCCAGTAACAAGTTCCTCCTGAGCAGCACTTAAATCAGTATGTGCCCCCTCTGGTGAGGACGCATTAGAGCTATCCGAGCTTAATTTCAGATTCCCCAACTCCAGCTGATGCGCGATGTATTCATCAGAAATCTTTCCTACCATAATCTTCCCCAAGGACTCTTCTACCATGGGCATACCCCAAGGCCAGTACCATTTCCCGTGTGATCCTCTTGTATAAAACTGCCGTCCTTCCAGTTCATTGAAGGCTTCTATCCAGGTGCGGCAGGCACTACAACTGAGCTTTGAGACCCCAATATACCTAAATGGGGGGACATCGCCCCATACAGTATTCTGCTTAGTATGGAGGTACTGGATAAGCCCACATTCACAGTGGACTGGGCACTTGTGTTCCTTCGGGGGAAACTTTTTCAAAAGGTGCCGCGCATCTTTCCCCTGCCAATCGTAGCACTGAATACATATAGCCTCCAAAATAGACTGCCACTGCTGCTGTGATGTGGGTAATCTTACGGTACGAGTCTGCTCTGGAACAACAGAAATAGACAGGTCGTATTGTAAGGCGGACCGGAGGTGGGGAGAATGGGCAAATGCAAATAGAGCATCAATATGGCGGTCAAGGGAAATGAGTTTCTCAAGAGCACGTCGAAGCTCAAAGGGGCCTTTAGGATGGTAATCTAGTATGAAAACCAAGTTAGTTCAGAGGCTAGATAATCAAACCTAACAGGGAGTCGAAGAGGTATACCCTTTAACTCCAGAGCCAAATTCTCGCAGCTGGACCCGCCTCTCTCTGCAAGCACAAGTCGGATATTCTTCAAGACCCAAATACTGTTCGAATATATCGTCTCCCATTCTTGATATGTCAGTTGGTTTTGGGGATTCTCGTGAAGCCCATCGATTAACTTTAGTGTCAAGCTCAACCCAGCTATAGCATTGTATAGGTTAACTTCAATGCCTTGTAGGTTGGTGCCCCCACGTCGTTCACGCACATCCATCCAGAAAAGGCAAAGGTTATCCCACCACTTCTCTATTCGGCTTCTCTGCTTTTTCAAGGAGTATAGGTATATGTCGCGGAATATCTCTATCCTGAAAGGGAGGCCCACATCCTCAGGCATTTCTGGTGACCTTCCTTGATACTCTTTCGATCCCCTGGCCCTGTGCCTGGCATACTCGTCTGAAAGGTCCTTTAACTTTGCCCATATATCCGTGAGATAGTTAACTAGACCTTCCCTGACCTCTCGGTTCTGGGCGATTGTGAGGTTGATTTTATGTTTCTCGGAGTTCAATTGTAGAGCTACTGCAACTACCTGAGATTTTCCCTGAGAAACAGATATACTGGCAATAGCATCCAGTACGGGAAAGGTGCGAACGTTTGTATCATGGTCATCGCTAATGCCGTATTTGAGACAGTGAGATGTAGGGTCTAAGTGACGAGAAGCACGACCTTGCTTTCCATGGAATTCGAAGTTCATTAGAGCAACCAAATGGTGCGGATCGAGTTCCTTAGCCATAGCCTGTGAATTCATCCACCAAGGAGCAATATAGGAGGGTATGGTAGGCTTTTGCTGGGTCAAGCTATCTAAAGCAATAGTATACTAGTAGTATTAGAGTAAGCGTACTGTATAATCAGGCTCTCGATTATGCTAATCCAGAGTATGAAGAGAAAGAAACTTAATATAGGGTAAAAGATAAAGACAGAAGGCCAGCAGACATACCGGTGATGACAGTCTGAAGGGTTTCAGGGGCGTTGCAAAGGCTGGGAGTGGTGTTTGTAAGGCAATGAAGGAAGAAGACACTCTTGATCGATAAAGATATAGTTTAATGCTATGTACAGAACAGAGATGAGAGAGGGTGGTGCTAACTTGAATGTCGAGAGAGAAAAAGAGAAAGAGCTGAAGGTTGGCAATGGAAGTGTGGTGTTGGTGGGAAGAAAAGAGGCAAACAAAGTGAGCAATGATGAAAGGATAGAAAACCGTGCCAAGACATTGGCTGTACTCGTGTCACCGCACCAAGAATTGGAACCCGTTTTGGAATAGTGACCATGGACCCACAGAAAGTATAGCGTTGAAGCTGCTTTTCTCAAGGCCTACGTTAGGTAAACTCCGAACTGGTGGCAAGAGTGAATGACCAAGATTAATGTCCTTTAACCCTAGAGCTTGATACCAGTACTACGATTAAGCATTGAACCCGTTATCCCCTCCGCATGCCCGGACTTGTAATAAATTTACATGAAAGTTCATGACATTACGAGTGCAAGTGACTGAGGTCTGCCACACTCATACCTCACGCTTCTTAGCTTATGCACCTCCAGCCTCGCCCTGCTTATTATTTCCGAAATACCGGTAGTTTTGTGTTGGCTGCAACAGTTGATTCGCCGTTAAACATTTCATCGTCGAGTGCTTGCTTCAGTATCTGGAACACTATGATAAGCGCACCCCTCTCAAGAGCAACTCGATCTTTGGAACCCACAACCCTGGAGCCGCACGAGCATCTCCCCTCCAACACTACGGCTGGCCAATGAATATGACTGATACTTGTACTTGCGCCTTGCTATTCATTCTTGTTGAAGATTGAGGGTGATGAGGTACTTTCCCTCTGCTAAAATAGCGCAATAGTTAGTTAGAACTTGGGATAGTTATTTGGTTGTAATTGCGACACTCTTCCGACTATTATAGTCACATCATTTCTATTTTCAGATAACTTAGCTTTTGCATATACTTTCCTTTTATGAGTTTTATTTATAACAAGTGATGGACATAAGTGTCGTTGATTGTTAGAGTGTATCACAGTTACGTTTATGTTTTCACATCTTTCAGTCATAACTGTTTCTCGTTTCTGTGTATTTAAACACCGGGATATCGCACATAGTTCAATAAGAATAACAAGGATTACTCTTCGCTACGCTCTTTACCTATCTTAACCACTCTCTTTTCTACGCCCTGGTAATCATCTCAAAGTTGTTTCTCCATCGAGTTTTACCGCTCTTGCTGTTCTTCCAGTCAGCCTCACGCACCATTATCGATTAATTCTAAGCAGCTCAGTCGCTTGACATGGTCTTTTGCGTTTACCCGTATTATATTTCGATAAAATTTACCGATAGTCTATGAATGGCTGCAATATACAAGAAATTCGGTAAACGCCTTGATTTTTGATCCACTCCTCCAGCATTGGAGAAACATCTGTCGCAGTTTGACCAATACAACAAATTAACTCTACGGGTTATCAACGGAGGACATACAGTAGCATGCGGAAAGCACTGCTGCCTAAGGGGCTGGCAGTGCAATAATAACAACGATTTTTAGAACGATTCCCGGCGAACCAAAAGGGATATGATGGACATACCTTGATACCATACCATAATCCATTGGTAATTGTGAGAGCAATTACTGTTATCATGGTATTTGTAAATGCTAGTAGTGGTAAGGCGGATTCAACCAAATAAACTATGGAAAATCTTCCCTGGCACACCCTGACTCCTGAGTAGCGGTATGATCACTGCCTATATATAACTCTCTCCTACTGCTAAACATCGCTCACATATTTGCACTCAAACTAAGCCACGGTGCAACAGGCCTTGTATTTTGGTATTTTTTTTTGGTTGTTGTGCACCATAACTTAATCTGCGCGCAAGTACTGCCAGTAACTGAGGTTGTGTTCTTGTTTATAGAAGAAGATTGCTTATCGGGGAATATTCCTAGATGATCTAGTCTACTCACTAATATTCTAGATTGTACTGCACCAAGCGATAAGAGAATAAGAAAGCTTTGTCGATTGGTTCCATTCGGGAATTCCTGAATAGACCGGGTCATCTATGAGAACTCGGGAAATAGCTTAAACGGGAACTTGATTAAAGGGTGAATAAATGCGTACTATACACCAAAGATGGACGATGGTTTACATTTTCACGTGTATCGGGATATCATTTCCAAGCACGTAAGCTCAACACAGCATGAGTAAAATTAATAATATTCGTCCGCTATTGATCACAAATTCATGCAGTGCAGTATCTTCTGAGTGTAGGTCAACTTTTATCTGTGTCGGCAGTAAGGGGATTGCAAATCGTGAAATATCGTGTATTTCTATAACATTATCGTGTATGTTGTAGTCTATCAAGGAAGTCCACTTATCCGAGAAATTTCTTCAACAGGCCAGCCCATACAAGAAACTTCTGGTCTGGGCTGGGCGATAAGGTGATAAGAAAGCTTCTTGAATAGGCGGCCTATGGTGGAATTCCCCGATCAGCAAAGTCATGACAATGCACTCGGATTTCAACCATAATAGAAAATCCACTCCGTTCATCACATTTTAGGCGGCAAGCAAAAACAAAGCTTTGTTACTTTTCAATTCTTGTTGTCAAATTAGATTTTCATGGCGATCAGGTTTGTTGTATTGCAATTCTGAGTGTTTATTCAACATCTGACTGGATGTATTCACAAAGTTTAACGGTGATGCAACCTCCAAGGGTTGGCTAATAAGGTATGGAACAAAAAAAATAGAAATTGAGAACTTAAGCAGAGCTCATACTGGAGGCTTCCTGAGTTATCTAGCTACAAAAGCCGAAGTTAACACAGTACTGGGCCCAGGGAAACCCTAAATCAGAGCCCGAGTAATATCCGTCTTGGTACAGTCTACCGCCTATTGTCCCGCAACCTCAGATCTTCCATTACAAAGTTTGCAGAATTACCAGTGCGGTGCAAACTCAGCAGAGGTTGCCTAGAGGTGGTGCTGAGGCTTTAAACTGAGAGCAATTAGATGTTTACTAATCATTTGTTCAGTAGATTAAACCGAGTGCAATGTGATGACTTGGTCCATACAGGAATTCCACTATAGGTGGCCTATCCATGAAGTATTCTTATCGCTTTATCGCCCAGCCCATGCCGGGAGTTTCTTGTATGGGCTGACCAAGAGAGGGAACTTCCCCGATAAGCAAACTTCGCTTAAAGGGTACAACATATGCCCTTCAGGTGCTTTTCAAGCCTTTTCACACCTTTTCATGAACCGCTCTTAATGCCTTTTTCTGTGTACATGAAGTAACGCTATTAGTATGTTCTAGGGGGATGGCATTATTTGATCTGAAGTGATGGTACACTACCACTCGGTCTTCAAAAAGATTAAGTCCGCTTTTTGGAGTCCAACACTTAAAGAATTGACTGGTATTCTAGTACAGGAGTTTTATGACTTTCGGGCGCTGTCAGGATCATCAATGCTAAGTTATGCTTCTATAAGTGAATAGTTGTTTACGGTTGAACGGATTTAATTAAGCCGAGCAAGAGACGTCCTGCTACAGTTTTCCCTGGCAGTAATTTTGGCTACATTATTTAGTGCCACACTGCCTATTCTAGGCTGTGTGATCTCGTAGTGGTGGTATCCCACCCCGTACAATAGCGTCATAGGGTTTCTTGGAAACTTCCCTTCATTCCCTACTCTTCCTCCTCGAATCATCCCATAGATATGACCGATCACTCAACGCATAAAATTGTTCCACAAGGTATTTTTTTTGTCGTTTCGTTATGATCGGTCTTGAACGTGTTGCTATAGCCAGCACCCAGCACCCAGCACGCCAGAGTCCGGTCATCCTGTACTTGGTCTAACTACACTTAGACAGTTGGCAGTAAACCCATTTCGGAAACGACTGTACTGAAGGAACTTGAACGGATTTAGAGGGTTCTGTATATCACTGAAGGGAGATCTGGCTCATGTTTGTTCCTTTTTTTATTTTTTTTTCAATCTACCGAAACTTTTATGCATAAAAAAAAATACTCCTTCCGCATGAGTGAAGTGATTACCAGTTATACCGGTCATTCATACCCCGCGTATGGCGAAAATGCGTTCCAATGGCTTCACGGGTTACCTGTCTCCCATCATATCTAGACACATGCTGCTTGAAGGGCTCAGTTACACCCTTAAATGCTTCGTTAATACTCTGCTCTCCCTACATACACCCGAGAACATCGGACATCCACAATAAGAGTAAATATCAAGCAATCACAAGGGATCACTCGACCAGGACTCAGCTAGCAGATCCAGGATCCGCCTTCGGGGGTGGGAGTAGGCGTGGTACACAGGTTTTTCAAGTTCTGACCAGGAGCCAATCCCAAATCACACTTCCATTCCAATAAACTTGAAGTACGAAATTATCTGGGACAAAAAAAATATAAACAAAAGCCAAATGGAAACCGACAAAAAGAAATATACGTCTAGTTGACCAACCAAAGTACACCCGTGAATGAAAGTTTCTGCAGAAACAGTATCTAAATTAACATCCCAGTTGCCTCAAAAGAGATGAAAACCTAGCCCAATCCGATCCTTGTTGATAAATAATGGAAATAGATATAAAAATAAAAAAAGTAGGGGAGGTAGAATATAATGTAAGAAACAGGCTCCGCCATACAACAATGAATGAGTTAAAGGGATAGGTCCGCTATGAAGATGACGGAAAACGGAGTTATAAGGAGAATAACTAAATCCGTGAGGTAATGCTGGGGGAATGGACTTTTACTATGAAATGTTAGATTTGCTAAAAGCTAGAGGTGGACCAGCTCTGGGATGGGGTACAGTACAAACCGGATATCTTAGGCTCCCGTGTGAACGAAAGGGGCCCAACCAAGATAGTTGGCAGGCCTTTTGTCTCGAACTTTCTTCACAGCTTTGTGAAAAGCGGCGGAGACCCGGTAGTGATCATCAACGTTCCCTTGATCTTGGAAAAGTAAGTCGTAAAGGTCTCTTGCGACTTCGCTGGAGGCTTGGTCTTCGGTTTCCCAAAGGTTTGCGAGCGTATGGCTGAATCCGGCGAGTTGAAAGGCGCTTGCTAGGTGGATGACTTCGTCGGCTAAGTTGGTGGAAGGATTTTTGGCTGAGGAGCAAGCCGAAAGATATGCAAGTTGTGCACTAGGTGTGTTCAAACTCGATATGTCTCGAGCCAGAAGTTTATCAGCATTGGTCCCATCCGGGGTGAGCAGAACTAGGTGGCTGTTTGAAGGGTTGAAGTCAGACACTCCATGGCAGGCAAAATGGACAATGTCATGGTGCTGCACTTGCTTAAGGACTTCGGCCGGGGTTGGGTTACTCAATACAGTGATCTTGATCGCACTTTTAGTGGTTGAATCATGTATGTATTGAACTTCTTTATGTACACCTGGGAGATTTCTCGCACCAGGTGTTTCCGGCATTGGGACGAGAAGTAATCCGGCATTCCTGGAGCGTTCCGGCGGAAGAGAAGCACCACACTCGTCGAATAAGTGAAGTTTCTTTTGACGTGCATAGGAGAGCGCTTTAATTGTGGGGATATATGTTGAGATGGCCCGACTTAAAGTGTTACGGGTTGACCTTGGCGAATGGTCTCCAGCCGCATGGAAGGGTGCCATACTCAGTTGCCCTACTCCAATCCACCATATCCGTTTCAAATTGGTTTCGTCGACACCACCACTGAGAATGGCGCCGCTGCTTTCGAGACGCTCAAAAACAGGCCCTACTGCTGCATCCCATAACCACATCAGGAGGCCTTTCATATCCTGGTTATCCCGACCTCGCTTAAGCCCCGATCCTCCAAAACTAGCCAGTTTCCTCATCCAGTCACCTGTTCCTTTATAGTCCAAGTTGGGAAGATCTAGTGAAGTTATAGCTGTGGTAGTGACGATTATGGCATCGCCCCTATAAGGAGTGCTGTTGAAGACAACGATAGGACCAGCTTTTGCAATGTTCTTCAGAGCCTCTTCCGAAGGGGGCAGCAGGAATCCTCCATAGCCAGGTAAGCTGCGGATGTGAGTTAGAACTGTTTCCATCTCTTTGAAAGCATCCCAGCGTCTGGACACAGCACTAGTCCGATCTTGATTCTGTGTTTCGTCACTTGTGCACATGGTTTCATCTATTGGTCAGTTAATTTCAACTCGAAGACGGTGATACTGGTCGAATTCAAAGCGGTGATCAGCTTGAAGGTCTGAAACCTCTGACCTTGAGTCGATGGCAAAGCCCATAATAATTCCACGACCGAGCTCTAATAACTTAAGACTGTGATAGGCTCCTCTCCCAGCCTGGAGAGCCACAGAAGCAGCAGTTGACGCTAGCCCAGAAAGTTCAGACAGTATGTGTTGCTGGTCATCTCGTTTTAATAATTGTAGATTGACATTTGGCATCAAGTGAACGGCATCCTCGAGTATGGAACTTGATTCGTGAAACCTTCCAGCCGAACATAGTAAATGCCCTGCTCTGCGAGCCGCCCTAATACGATCCCTGGGTGGTGAGATGCGGCAATGCCAAGCCTCGTGATTCAGTGTGCTTGATGGCTTTTTGGAGATCATCAAGGTCTCCTATCCTCTCAAACCTCGCATAGAACATGTTTCCCAGGTTATTGTATCTTCCTGCTCGATCTGGGTGATTTCCGGGGGTTGCAGCTAGTGCCGCTTCAGTGTGCTTGATGGCTTTTTGGAGATCATCAAGGTCTCCTATCCTCTCAAACCTCGCAGAGAACATCGCTCCCAGGTTATTGTATATTGCTGCTCGATTTGGGTGATTTCCGGGGGTTGCAGCTAGTGCCGCTTCAGTGTGCTTGATGGCTTTTTGGAGATCATCAAGGTCTCCTATCCTCTCAAACCTCGCAGAGAACCTCGCTCCCAGGTTATTGTATATTGCTGCTCGATTTGGATGATTTCCGGGGGTTGCAGCTAGTGCCGCTTCAGTGTGCTTGATGGCTTTTTGGAGATCATCAAGGTCTCCTATCCTCTCAAACCTCGCAGAGAACATCGCTCCCAGGTTATTGTATCTTCCTGCTCGATCTGGGTGATTTCCGGGGGTTGCAGCTAGTGCCGCTTCAGTGTGCTTGATGGCTTTTTGGAGATCATCAAGGTCTCCTATCCTCTCAAACCTCGCAGAGAACATCGCTCCCAGGTTACTGTATCTTCCTGCTCGATCTGGGTGATTTCCGGGGGTTGCAGCTAGTGCCGCTTCAGTGTGCTTGATGGCTTTTTGGAGATCATCAAGGTCTCCTATCCTCTCAAACCTCGCAGAGAACATCGCTCCCAGGTTATTGTATCTTCCTGCTCGATCTGGGTGATTTCCGGGGGTTGCAGCTAGTGCCGCTTCAGTGTGCTTGATGGCTTTTTGGAGATCATCAAGGTCTCCTATCCTCTCAAACCTCGCAGAGAACATCATTCCCAGGTTATTGTATCTTCCTGCTCGATCTGGGTGATTTCCGGGGGTTGCAGCTAGTGCCGCTTCAGTGTTCTTGATGGCTTTTTGGAGATCATCAAGGTCTCCTATCCTCTCAAACCTCGCAGAGAACATCGCTCCCAGGTTATTGTATCTTCCTGCTCGATGTGGGTGATTTCCGGGGGTTGCAGCTAGTGCCGCTTCAGTGTGCTTGATGGCTTTTTGGAGATCATCAAGGTCTCCTATCCTCTCAAACCTCGCAGAGAACATCGCTCCCAGGTTATTGTATCTTCCTGCTCGATCTGGGTGATTTCCGGGGGTTGCAGCTAGTGCCGCTTCAGTGTGCTTGATGGCTTTTTGGAGATCATCAAGGTCTCCTATCCTCTCAAACCTCGCAGAGAACATCGCTCCCAGGTTATTGTATCTTCCTGCTCGATCTGGGTGATTTCCGGGGGTTGCAGCTAGTGCCGCTTCAGTGTGCTTGATGGCTTTTTGGAGATCATCAAGGTCTCCTATCCTCTCAAACCTCGCAGAGAACCTCGCTCCCAGGTTATTGTATATTGCAGCTCGATTTGGATGATCTCCGGGGGTTGCAGCTAGTGCCGCTTCACTGTGCTTGATGGCTTTTTGGAGATCATCAAGGTCTCCTATCCTCTCAAACCTCGCAGACAACATCATTCCCAGGTTATTGTAACTTCCTGCTCGATCTGGGTGATTTCCGGCGGTTGCAGCTATCGCCGCTTCAGTGCGCTTGATGGCTTTTTGGAGATCATCAAGGTCTCCTATCCTCTCAAACCTCGCAGAGAACATCGCTCCCAGGTTATTGTATCTTCCTGCTCGATCTGGGTGATTTCCGGGGGTTGCAGCTAGTGCCGCTTCAGAGTGCTTGATGGCTTTTTGGAGATCATCAAGGTCTCCTATCCTCTCAAATCTCGCAGAGAACATCATTCCCAGGCTATTGTAACTACCTGCTCGATCTGGGTGATCTCGGGGGGTTGCAGCGAGTGCCGCTTCGTCGTGCTTGATAGCTTTTTGCAGGTCTTCAAGGTTTCCTATCTGCTCAAACCTTTCCAAGAGTATGTTTCCCAGGTTACCAAGTGCATTGATACGGGTCCGGCTGCCGGCAGTGGATTTTCTCACTATTTCTTCACTTATGCCTGCAGCCTTTTCCAAATCATATATGTTACCCAGCCGCTCAAATCTTTTTACCAACATAGCACTCCACTTATTCAGCATACTTGCTCGCTCGGGGGTTCCTGGATGGCATGCCTCCATTGCCTTTTCCATCTCAATGATGGCTTCGTTGAGGTCGGCCACGTTACCTAGCCTCTCATATCTTCTAAATAAATCCGACCCCGGGAATCTATATCGACTGTGCGTACTCTCCAGTTGACGCCGTATAGTGAGGATGCTATTGCATGCCGTTGCATAGGTAGCCATGTCCTTTGGCGTCGTACCTATTTCCTCGATCGCCCACACCCATGCCATATCGAGATCTACTTCATCTTCTGTATGCTCAAATTTGCTCCCCAACATTTTGCGCAGTTTGGCTGACAAAATGGCTCGATTGGGGTGGAGTGGGGTTATTGATGTAACAGCGCTTTCGGCCAGCGCAATTGCCTCTTTGAGGAACTCTAGGTCCTCCGTTTGCTCGTATTGAGAAAAGAGATCATCACTGGTCTCCATCGTGGCGCGTAGATCCTCCTCCCACCCGGTGGTTCCTGCATCTTGATCTGAGGTGCCACTCCTGGAAACCCCCACACCACTTGTCCCCAAAGTTTCCGCCATCTTATATCCGTAAATACTGGTGAATGTGGGGTCGTCGTGCGGGCCTTTGTAGTTTTCGCTGTAGCCCGACGCCGTATTATTCAGTGGTCTGGTGCGGATTATTGGAGGGTGTTTTTTGATATGGAGTGTCGATGAGCAGCGTTCGCTGAGATGAAGTCTCGATAACTAACTAGGCTTGAATTAGCACAACTCAAAATACAGACCCTGAGTTTTATCAATATTTTCGTACCTTGTACAGCACTTAGGCTTCTCCAGACTGCAATACCCTCAAGAATCCCCAATTCCGGGATTTTATAGGGCCAACACCTCCGTGGTTGAATGTAGCATCCAACTTCGATGTGTGTCCCCTCAATCACTCAATTCAAGGATCTATTCCTGAATTTGAGAATGTCAAGTTCTGATATAAGCGCACAAAGTCAGCTAATGGCCTACTAAGCATAATTATTTGGCTTGTATCTTACTATACCTGTTGGGAAGACGTGGTGTACCTTTCTTCCGTAGAACCTGCTGTATTTCTATCACTTCCTTATTTCTTCCCTGCTTTTTTATTTACTCTGTCTCTCGTGCAGATATAATAAATTAAGGTTGGTGGGAAAAAAAAACCTCGTACGTTGTAACAAGGAGTTCGGTGTAAATTGGGTTGTGATGGGGTGTCTGGTACCGTATCATGAAAAGCCAGATTAAATAGAATAGCCAGGGTGCTGAATTGTGCATTGTGCAGTGCTCGACTGGCTTATTATTTCGAAAAGTTAACGAACAAGGCCAGGCTGGAGGTGTATGAGATGTTTGAGTATGAGTGGTGTTTATCTCTTCCAGCCTCCAACCAATGATACAGTGCATTTGTGAACCACCGAACCCCGGTTGCATTGACATGGCCGGGGCCTACCCGAGTCTACCACTTATACTTCACCCTTCTGAGCTTATGCACTCCCAGCCTAGCCCAGTATATTACTCGAGTATTTTTGAAATGATTCTCTCTTAGCTGCAAAAGTTGATTCGCAGTTAAACGTTCCATCAGCGAGTGCTTCGGTTAGTGTCTAGAACACTCAATGATCAGCAAATCCCTCTCCAAAGGAACCCGATAAGCGAAACCCCCGGCGGTGGAACTGGGCGAGCATCTCTCCCCCTCCGATACTACGATTCGGCTATGAATATTGTTGAACCTTGCGCCTTGCCATTCATCTTATGCAGCTCAGCCGCTCGACGTGGTCTTTTGCATTAACTATTTCGATAAAATCTAGCCAGTTCATGGTTGCGGAAGATAAGAAATTCGGTAAACGCCTTGGTTTTTCATCCACTCTTCCAGCAGTGGGGGAACATCTGTCGCAGTTTGACCAATACATCAAATTGACTCTACAGGTTATCAACGGAGGACATACGGTAACATGTTTAAGGCACTGCAGCCTAAGGGGCGGCAGTGCAATAACAACAATTTTTAGAACGATGCTCGGCGAACCGAAAGGGATGATGGACATACCGTATACCCTGATACCGTATGACAATTCATTAGTGATATTAGCCATTTCTTCAGCCCCTCTTATGAAGGCTGTCACAATTTCTCCCCCGAATACTCTTTAGACAGAAAGTATCCGATTTTGATGGTTTTGATTGACATGTTGGATGGAACCTCTCAGCCTTGAAAGGCGCTCAATATAGATTTATGATCACACTACCGTAATTACAGCCTTTATTGAGAACAATTACTGTTACCCTGGTATTTGTAAATGCTGGTGGTAGTAATGCAGATTCTATCAAATAAACCATGGAAAATCTCCCCTGGCACACCCTGACTCCTGAGTAGCAGTATGATCACTGCCTATAACTCTCTACAATTGATAAAAATTGCTTACATACTGCCGGCAACTGAGGTTGTATTCTGGTTTATAGGGAAGATTGCTTATCGGAATATTCCAGATTGTACTGTACTGTACCGAGCGATAAGCGGGTAAGAAAACTTCCTAGATTGAAGTTCCATTCGGAAATTCTTGAATAGACCGGGTCATCTGTGAGAATTCGGGAAATATTTTAAACTGGAACTTTATTAAAGAGCAAATAAATAGCGTACTGTACTCGTAATGTCGTGACGTTTGTGCAGCGGACTGCTATTACATACCACCCAAATTTCGGCCAGAGCCTCAGAATTTTGGTGGTAGGCAATAGTAGTCCGCTCCACAAACATCACGACATTATGAGTGCGCCCCCGTTCGCATATTCTTTGCGGAAAGAGGTACTGTGACAAGGTCTTGACGGTAACAGAAGTACCATTACAAGGCATTGCCGGATAACGATAGTCCAAATCATGTGGGGTAACGAACTTACCCATCAAGGTTGACAATGGCCCTTCCACATACGCAAGCTTATAGTTTATGATATGAACGAAACCACGATATTGTTTTGATATCAGATCTGGGGATGAGCTATGAGCCGATAGCTTGTGAGCGCAGTCTTCCACCATCAACCATTCGAAATGTTGTCAAGAGATACTGGACTCGAGGCCACGTACATGATGCACCACGATCAGGGCCACCTTCCAAGAAGTCACATTAAATGGTATAGTTCTTGGACAAAGGTCATCGTTGGCGATGCAACCGATCGCACAACAACAACCATAACCTCGACCATGGTACCACCTCATACCACAACAAAAAAAAAGGTCGCTACAGGAAGAGAGTAGGAAGGAAAGAATGGCTGGAGTCTGTGCATTGGAGAGCAGTAGGGATGAGGGAGGTTGGGACAAGTTTTGCTGAGATATCACACTGAGTAAAAATCCCTGCTTCCACCCTTGCTTCAGCCTACCAACGATACCTGTCAACTGGCTCAGTTTTAGCCAGCACCAGAACTGGTTGAGTGTAAAAAATTACTCCCTGAACCAGCTGTCATTTAGTTATTGCCTCTAGGTGCAACAGAGAAATGCCACTCTGGCAGCTTCGCCGAGATTTTGTTCCTCATGTCTCAGTCAGGACAATTAAGAGATGGCTAGCAGAACATAGTATTCACAAGCATATAAAAGCTGAGAGACCAAGGTTGACACCTGTTCTGGCAAGGAAGAGATATGAATGGTGCCTTAGGTATAGGCATTGGACAATTGCACATTAGAGGAGGGTAGTCTGGAGTGATGAATGTAGTGTGGAGAAATCTGCAGATCCAGCAGTTCAATGAGTCTTCAGAACATCCAAGGAAGAATGGCTTCCAGAGTGTTTGAAGGAAGTGAGGAAGTCTGGAGGTGTTAAGCAGATGGTATGGGCCTGTTTTGCTGGTGAATTGAAGGGAACATGTAATGGGATGAGGATAGAAGATGGGGGTAGAGTAGATGCAAGAGCATATATTAGGACTTTGGGCTTTTCTTTACTTGATTTTTGGGAGGAATTAGAGGAAAAGAGTATTAGGCCAATCTTTATGCAAGATAATGCTAGGGTACATACTGCTAGGGTTACAATGGCATGGTTGGAGGAGAATAAGGTGGAAGTTTTGGAGGATTGGCCACCATATTCACCAAATCTCAATCCCATTGAACATGTTTTGGTACACCTCAAGAAGCTTTACCATGAACATTATGTTCACTTGGCTGAAGATACTAGATCAGCAGATAAGGTAAAGCCACTGATAGAGGAAGCCCTTATTCATTGTTGGGAGTTTATACCTGACTCTTTATTTGAAAGATTGGTAGAGGGTATTCCTAGGAGGATTAATGCAGTTATTAAGGCAAAAGGGTGGTATACTAAATATTAAATTGGTATTTTGTATTTATACCTTTTATTCTATCTATTCTATAAAAAATTCTGCAGCTCTAAGCACATCTATTGTTACATGGGGGGTTGATGTTGACAAGTGGTGAGCGGGCGAGCGTCGTTGTCAAGCACGGTAACGATCACTTTTGTCACCAAACTGTATCTTCAAAATATACTAGTATTTGGGTTTCTCGTAGAGTAGACCTCCAGCAAGCGACTAGCAATGAGGGTGTTATTATAAAATATAAAATTCAATAATTCCATACCTGGCGATCTCTTGTATTGCTATTTTCGTTACCTCCAAGACCCTGCCACAGTACAGTACCTTCTTTCCGTGAAGACTTTGCGAACGGGGGTGTACACCAAAGATGGACTGTGTTTACATCTTAACTCGTATTGGGGTCTCATTTCCAAGGACATAAGCTAAACGTAGCATGAGTAAAGTTAATAATACTCGTCCGCTCGTGATCACAAATTCATGCAGTGCAGTATCCCCTGAGTGTAGGCCACCTTTTATCCGTGTCGGTAGTGAAAGGACCAAACCGGGTTCTGGAGGGGAAGACAAACGATTGACCAGCTTCACTCGCTGGTGAGGGAATGAGGCAACCGATACCTCACGGAAAGAAAGAAAGAAACCTGAGAAGAGAAAAAGAGACTTTTGGATATTTTAGCTAGGCTATCGTACCTCAGTCCGTCGGGAGTAGTCGTTCAAGCTAGATACACTTGTCGTCGTTCGTCGTTGCTTTCGTTCGCCATGTCTTTTCTGGTGTCCGATGGCTCTTGCCTGCTGTATGTAGGAGAGGATGGCTGTTAACTACCACTCAACTAAAGCACTCAACTCCCACGCAACAGACACCCGGCAACCCTTTGCCCTAACTACAGAAAACTAGATAGCGTTGTAAAGAAAACTATCCACAGTATCATACATAGAAATGACCGACCGCAAAAACAGTAGTAAAGGGATTGCAAATCGTGATACATGGTGTATCTCTATAACAACATTGAGTATACCCCTTCAGGTGCTTTTCAAGTTTTTTTTCACTCTTTCCATGAAGCGCTCTTAACGCCTTTAGCTGTGGGCATGAAGTAACGTTATTCATGTGCTGTAGGGGGATGGAATTATTTGTTCTGAAGTGATGGTACACTCCCACTCGGTCTTTGGGGTCCAGAACTTGCAGAATTGACTAGTATTACAGTACCGTAGTTTTACGACTTTCAAACGCTGTCAGAATCATCAATGCTAAGATATGTTTCTATAAGAATAGTTATTTAGGATTGAAGAACAGATTGAATTAAGCCGAGCAAGAGACTCCCTGCTAAGCTGCGGATGAGAGTTAGAGCTGTCTCCATCTCTTTGAAAGCATCCCAACGTCTTGACATAGTACTAGTTCGATATTGATCCTCATTTTCGCAGGTCGTATCACCTCTTGGTGAGTTAATTTCAACTCGAAGATGGCGAAACTCGTAGAATTTCAACCGGTGATTGGCTTTAAGGTCTGAAACTTCTGACCTTGAGTCGATAGCAAAGCCCATAATAATTCCACGACCGAGCTCTAATAACTTAAGACTGTGATAGGGTTCTCTCCCAGCCTGGAGAGCCACAAAAGCAGCAGTTGACGCTAGCCCAGAAAGTTGTGACAGTATGTGTTGCTAGTAATGTCGTTTTAATAATTGTAGATTGACATTTGGCATCAAGTGAATGGCATCCTCGAGTATGAAGCCTTCCAGACGAACATACTATATGCCCTGCTCTGCGAGCAGCCTGAATACGATCCCTGGGTGGTGAGATGCGGCAACGCCAAGCCCCTTTATGCACGCGGAGGCATTATTTGAAGTCTTCGGCGGAGTGTGCACTGAAGTATCTTAATTCTAAAGATGTGCCCAGACACACCAAATTGCTGCTCGACCAAGGTGACCCTGAGTGGTAGTAGCTACCGCCGCTTCACTTGTCTCGATGGCTCTCTGGAGATCATCAAGGCCCCCGCTTCCGTCAAACCTGACCGAGAACCAGTTATGGTAAAACCTTGCTCGAAGTAGGTGATCTCGAGGGGTAGTAGCGAGTGCTGGTTCGCCGCGCTTAATAGCTTTTTGGAGATCAAGGTCTCCTGCCCTCTGAAACCTTGTGAGAACCCACAACGTGATTATTGTTATGGGCAGTATTCCGGTATTTTGGGAGTGCGGCGTATATATTTAATAAAAATAAGATTTAATTATGGGCGACATCTCAATAGACCAACGAGAGAAGTCCCCTATTTATATACATTCTCAAAAAAACAAAACAGACTTCCGCCAACTTCAAACAAACGTTTAACAACCAACTATTCCCCTGTGCACTCGGCTGTGATCCTTTGCCCATCACAACACCAGTTCCATCCAAACAATGCCATGCCAGTATTCCTTATGTCCTATTACCTATTTCCTATTGTCTAACTCCTATCACCATCTCCTATGACCGCTTCCTATCGCAGCCCCGTATCTCCATTGCTGAAGTCCTTTGAGATTCCGTCGTCCCAATCGATATCCATAGAATCATGAGTGCTCGCCGGTGACTCGAAACTTTTGACAATTATTGCATATTGCTGCTCGATCGCGGTGATCTTGAGGGGCAGCAACTAGTGCCACTTCGTTGTTCTCAGTGGCGCTCTGGAGGTCGTCGGGGTCCCCTGTTGTCTTAAACCTCCTAGAGAAATAGACTCCCAGGTTGTGGTATCTGTCTGCTCGATGGGGGTGATCTCGAGGGGTGGCAGCTAGTGCCTCTTCGGTGTGCATAATGGCTTTTTGGAGATCATCAAGGTCCCCTATTCCCTTAAACCTCGTGTAGAACCTGATTCCCGGTTTATTGTGAAATGTTACTCGATATGGGTGATCTCGAGGGATAGCAGCGAGTGCCTCTTCGATGTAATTGATAGCTTTCTGGAGGTCGTCAAGGTCACCCATCCTCTCAAACCTTGATACGAAAATGCGTCTTAGGGTACTGCATATTGATGGTCGATGGGGGTGATCTCGAGAGGTAGTAGCTACTGCCGCTTCTCCGTTCTCGATGGCTTTTTGGAGGTCGGTAAGGTCCCCTATTCTCTCAAACCTCACAGAGAACATGTTTCCCAAGTTAATGTATCTGCGTGCCCGTTCAGGGTCATCTCGAGGGGTAGCAGCTAGTGCTGCTTCGTAGTGCTTTATAGCGTTTTGGAGATCATCAAGGTCTCCAATTCTCTCAAATCTCACTGAGAACCCACTTCCTAGGTTATTGCATATTGTTGCTCGATGGGGGTCATCACGGGGGGTATCAGCTAGTGCCTCTTCGCCATGCTTGATAGCTTTTTGGAGGTCTCCAAGGTCTCCTATCCGCTCAAATCTTCTCATGAGCATCCACCCTCGGTTACTAAACACAACATTATCGCTCCGGTCGCCGGGAAAGGCTCAGACTATTTCTTCATTTATGCCTTCAGCCCCTTGCAAATCATTCATGTCACCCAGCCGCTTATATCTTACTATCAACATAGCACTCCAGTTATTCAACATATCTGCCAGACAGGGGTTTCTTACATGACATTCCTCGAATGCCTTTTCCGTCTCAATGATTGCTTCGTTGAGGAAATCTATGCCGTTTGTTTGCTCGTATTGAGAAAAGAGATCATCACTGGTCTCCACCATGTCGCCTAGATCCTCCTCCCACTCGGTGGCTCCTGCATCTTGATCTAAGGTGCCACTCCTAGCTCCCACACCACTTATCCCGAACATTTCCTCCATCTTATGTCCGTAAATACCGTTGAAACGTGGGTTCGTTGTGCAGGCTTTTGTGGTTTTCACTGTCGCCCAACACCGTATTATTCAATAGTCTGATGAGGATGATTGAACGGCGCTCGTTGATATATACTCACCAAAACACAACATCACGAAAAAACAGTGCTTCCAGAAGTGCTGGGAGGTAATGAGAAGTAAGCGTAATCCTTTCAAACAAAGTGTGGTGCCGGGGTTGATTCGGGGTAGGTAAAGGTCTGGGACAGACCTTTTATTTTGGCGAGTAGTGTTGGTGAGCAGGGCTTGCTGAGATGAAATCTTGATAATCAACTTGGCTTGAATTAGCCAACCTAGGATACTGATTATGAGTTTTCTCAATACTTTAGTACCTTGTAAAGCACTTTGCCTTCTCATCACCTCAATGCCTTCAGGGGTCCTCGGTTCCGGGATTCTACAGGGTCAACACTTCCCCTGAATGTAGCATCTGACTTCGACATCTGTCCTTAAATCGTTTGATTCATGACTCTGTTCCTGAATTTGAGGGTGTCAAGTTCTGGTATAAGCGCACAAAGTTAGTGGATGACCTGTTAAGCATAATTTTCGTGGCCTGTACATTACCTGTTTGGATGACGTGGTGTTCCCCTCTTCCGTAGAAGCTGCTGTATTTCTATCACTCCGCTATTTCTTCTCTTCTTTTTTTTATTTCTTCTGTTTCTCTTGCAGGTAAATTTAAGGTTGGTGGAAAAAAAAAACAAAAGAAAAAAAACCAACCTCGTAGGATAACAAGGTGTTCGGCAAAAATTGGCTTTTGATGTGGTATCTGGTATCTTATACTATAATATGGTACGTGGACAAAATTAACCGCCCACTAACGATCGATGGCAACGCAGCCCTCCTAATCACCGCTCACTTCCAACATCACCTGAAGAAATTTCTCTAGATCAATTTCTACTATGTATTCTACTATGTATTTGCATTTTTAATTTGTATTTTTTTTTTTTGGTTTTCATGATAGTGGGGTTGGTGGGGGAGTGGCGTTGTCATGGCCGAAGTTTTTCGTGTTTGGTGAGTGGTTAATTTTGTCCAGGGACAATATCATACCACTAAAAATTTTAATTCCTCTATAATTCGTGACAGAGCCTGGTTTCCTTTGTTATGGGTTTATGCGTTTCCGTATTCATTATTGGCGGTTTAGGTAGTTAAATACTGGTATTTACATGCGATTGCTTCTCTCCGCGCACTGTACCACAAAATATAAATCATTTTATTACCCAAGTTTTTGGTCACCGTCCTTTATTCATCCTTATGTCGGCTATGGGGGGTGATCCCGAGACTCAAGTTGGGTTGGTCGGAAGCCCGACTCCTGCGTAGTCATAATATGAAAAACTCTATTGAATAGAATATTGAGGGTGCTGAGTTGCGATGCCCGACAGGCTTGTTGTTTCGAAAAAAGAAACGAACAAGGCCAGGCTGGAGGCGGACGAGAGGTTTGAAGTATGAGTGGTGTTTAACCTTTTAAGCCTCGTAACAATGATACAGTGCATTTGCGCGCTGTACTTGGCCACCTAAAAGGTATTCAGACATCTTGTTTTAATTTGTACTGCTTTTGGCGCAAAGGCGTCCGAATATCTTTTAAATAGCCAAGTACAGTATAGTACCACTGAGTCCTGGTTGCATAGGGTACGCATAATGTCGCGATGTTTGTAAAACGCACTGCTATTGCATACCACCAAAGTTCTGAGGCTCTGGCCCAAATTTGGGTGGCATGCAATAGCAGCCCGTTTTACAAACATCATGACATTACGAGCACAAGTGACTCAGGTCTACCACTCATACCTCACGCTTCTTAACTTATGCACCTCCAGCCTCGCCCAGTTTATTATTTTCGAAATAATTCTGTGTTGGCTACAAAAGTTGATTCGCCCTTAAACATTTCATCGTCGGGCGCTTGCTTCGGTGTCTGGAACACTATGATAAGCACATCCCTCTCAAGAGCTACTCGATCTTTGGAACCCACAACCCTAGAGCCGCACGAGCATCTCCCTTCCAACATTGCCGTTGGCCAATGAATATGACTGATACTTGCGCCTTGCTATTCACCTATGCAGCTCAGCCACTTGGCATGGTCTTTTGCATTTACCGGTATTATATTTCGAATAAAATTTACCGATAGTCTATGAATGGCTGCAATGTACAAGAAATTCGGTAAACGCCTTGATTTTTGATCCACTTCTCCAGCAGTAGAGAAACATCTGTCGCAGTTTGACCAATACAACGGATTAACTCTACGGGTTATCAACGGTGGACATACAGTAGCATGCGTGAAGCACTGCAGCCTAAGGGGCCGGCAGTGCAATAACAACAACGATTTTTAGAACGATTCCCGGCGAACCAAAAGGGATATGATGGACATACCTTAATACCATACCATATCCATTGGCAATATCAGCCATTTCTTCTGCCCCTCTTGTGAGGGCTATCACATTTTCTCCCCCGAATACTCTTTAGACAGAAAGTATCTGATTTTGATTGTTCTGATGGACTTGTTGGATGGAACTTCTCAGCCTTGAAAGGCGCTCACAATAGATTTATAATCACACTACCGTAATTACAGCTTTTATTGTGAGAGCAATTACTGTTACCCTGGTATTTGTAAATGCTAGTGGTAGTAATGCAGATTCTATCAAATAAACCATGGAAAATCTTCCCTGGTACACCCTGACTCCTGAATAGCGGTATGATCACTGCCTATAACTCTCTCCTGCTGAACAAAATCGCTCGCATGTTGTCAGAAACTGAGGTTGTGTTCTGGTTTATAGGGGAAGATTGCTTATCGGGGAATATTCCCAGATGGTCCGGTCTACTCACGAATACCGGTATTACCGATTGTGCCAAGCGATAAGCGGATTGGAGAACTTCCTAGATGGCCGGTCCTTTCGGGAATTCCTGAATAGCTCGGGTCATCTGTGAGAACTCGGGAAATAGCTTAAACGGGAACTTGATTAAAAGGTGAATAAATAGCGTACTGTACACCAAAGATGGACGATGGTTTACATTTTCACTCGTATCGGGGTGTCATTTCCAAGCACGTAAGCTCAACGCAGCATGAGTAAAATGAATAATATTCACTATTGATCACAAATTCATGCAATGCAGTAGTTTCTGAGTGTAAGTCACCTTTTATCCATGTGGGCAATAAGGGGATTGCGAATGGTGATACATCGTGTATTTCTATAACATTATTGAGTATATGTTGTAGTCTATCAAGGAAGTCCGCTTATCCGAGAAGTTTCTTCAATACGCTAGCTCATACAAGAAACATCCGGTATGGGCTGGGCGATAAGGCGATAAGAAAACTTCTTGAATAGGCAGCCTATGGCAGAATTCCCCGATCGGCCAAGTCATGGCGGTGCACTCGGATTTCAACCATAATAGAAATTCCACTCCGTTCGCCAAATTTTAGGTGGTAACCAAAAACAAAGCTTTGTTACTTTTCAATTCTTGTTGTCAAATTAGATTTTCCTGGCAATGAGGTATGTTGTATTGCAATTTTGAGTGATTATTCAACATCTGACTGGATGTATTCACAAAGTTTAACGGTGATGGAACCTCCAAGGGTTGACTAATAAAGTATAGCACAAAAAGAATAGAAATTGAGAACTCAAACTAAGCAGAACTCATACCGGAGGCTTCCTGAGTTGTCTAGCCACAAAAGCCGAGGTTAACACAGCACTAGGCACAGGGGAACCTTAAATCAGATCCCGAGTGATATCCGTCTTGGTACATACGGTCTACCACCCCTCGTGCCGCAATCTCAGGTCTTCCATTACACAGTTTGCAGTGCGTTGCAAACTCAATAGAAACCACCTAGAAGCGGTGCTGAGGGCTTTAAACAAGAGCAATTACATGTTTATTAATCATTTTTTCAATGAGTTAAACCGAGTGCACTGTGATGACGTGGTCCATATGGGAATTCCACTATAGGCGCCCTATCCAAGAAGTATTCTTATCGCCTTATCAACCAGCCCATACCGGAAGTTTCTTGTATGGGTTGGCCTATAGAGGGAACTTCCTGGATAAGCAAACTTCGCTTAAAGGCTAGAACATAGGCCGTTCAGCTGCTTTTCAAGCTTTTTCACACCTTTTCATGAACCGCTCTTAATGCCTTTTCCTGTGGGCATGAAGTGACGCTATTCGTGTGTTCTAGGGGGATGGCGTTGCTTGTTCTAAAGTGATGGTACACTACCACTCAGTCTGCAAAACGCTTAAGTCCAGAATTTGGAGTCCAACACTTACAGAATTGACTGGTAATAAAGTACAGTGATTTTATGACTTTCGAACTCTGTCAGAATCATCGATGCAAAGTTATGATTCTATACCGGAGGTGAATAGTGATTTAGGGTTCAAGAACAGGTTTAATTAAGCCGAGAAAGAGACTTTCTATTACTGTTTTCCCTGCCAATAACTTTGGCTGCAATATTTTGTGCCACACTGCTTATTCTAGGCCTGTGTGACCTCATAGTGGTGGTATCCCACCCCATCCAATCGTGTCATAGGGTTTCTTGGAAACTTCCCTTCATTTCTTACTCTTCCTCCTCGAACCATCCCATAGACATGACCGATCTCTAAACTCATGAAATTGTTCTACATGGTATTTTTTTCGTCATTCCGTTATGATCGGTCTTGAACATGCTGCTATAGCCAGCACCCAACACGCCAGAGTCTAGTTATCCTGTACTTGTTCTAGCTACACTTATACAGTGGACAATGAACCCATTTCGGAAACGACTTTACTGAAGGAGCTTGAACGGATTTAGCGGGCTCTGTAAATCACCAAAGGGAGATCTGGCTCATATTTGTTCCAGTTTTTCTTTTCTTTTTTTCAATTTCACGAAGCGTTTATGCATAAAAAAACACTTTCCGCATGAGTGAACTGACTACCAGTTATACCGGTGATCCATACCCTGCGAATGGTAAAAATGCGTTCATATGGCTTCACCGCTTACCCTCCCGACCATACCTGCGCTCATGCCGCTTGAACAACTCAATTACGCCCCCAAATGCCTCTTCAATACCCTGCTCTCCCTACAAACACCCGGGAACTTCGGACACCCACAATAAGAGTATATACCAAGGAATCACAAGGAATCACTCGCCCGGTACTGGGCTAGCAGATCCAGGATCCGCCTTCGAGGGGTGGGGGTGGGCGCAGCACACCAGTTTTTCATCAATTCCAGTCCAGGGGCCAATCCTAAATCACAATTACATTCCAGTAAACTTGAAGTACGAAATTATCTGGGACAAAAAAAAAATATAAACAAAGGCCAAATGGAAACCGACAAAAAGACATGTGTCTAGTTGACCAACTTAAGTACCCCCGTAAATGAAAGTTTCTGTAGAAACAGTACCAAAAACAACTTCTCGGGCGCCTAAAAAGAGATGAAAATCTAGCCCGCAGCAATCCTTTTGATAAAAATGAAAATGAATATAAAAATAAAAAAGGTGAGAGAGGTAGAATATAATGTAAGAAATAAACTCCTTCATCTAGGATAGGTATGTTTCGAACTAGAGGGTAACCGGAGTTATAAGTAGAAAGATAATACAATCCGTAAGGTAATGTTGGGAAAATGGATTTTAACTATGCAATTTTAGATTTACTAAAGGTAGAGGAAGTGGACCAGTTCTGGGATGGGATACAGTACAAACCGGATATCTTAGGCTCCAGTGTGAGCGAAAGCGGCCCAACGGAGATAGTTGGCAGGCATTTTGTCTTGAAGTTTCTTCACAGTTTTGTGAAAAGTGGCAGAAACCCGATAGTGATCATCAACGTTCCCTTGATCTTGGAAAAGTAAGTGGTAAAAGTCTCTTGCAACTTCGCTGGAGGCTTGGTCTTCGGGTTTCCACAGGCTTGCAAGCGTATGGCTGAACCCGGCGAGTTGAAGGGCGTTTGCTAGGTGGATGACTTCGTCGGCTAAGATGGTGGAAGGATTCCCGGCTGAGTAGCATGACGAGAGATATGCAAGCTGTGCACCTGGTGTGTTCAAACTCGGTATGTCTCGGGCCATTAGTTTATCAGCATCGGTCCTATCCGGGGTGAGCAGAACCAGGTGGCTGTTTGAATGGTTGAAGTCTGACACTGCATGGCAGGTAAAATGGACAATGTCATGGTGCTGAACTTGCTTGAAGACTTCGGCCGGGGTTGGGTTGCCCAATACCGTGATCCTGATTGCACTTTTGGTGGTTGAATCATCTATGTATTGAATTTCTCTATGTACACCTGGGGGATTTGTCGCACCAGGTGTTTCCGGCATCGGGACGAGAAGTAAGCTGGCATTCCTGAAGCGCTCCAGCGGAAGAGAAGCACCACATTCGTCAAATAAGTGAAGTTTCTTTTGACGTGCATAGGAGAGCGCTTTAATTGTCGGGATATATGTTGAGGTGGCTCGACTTAAAGTGTTACGGGTTGACCTTGGCGAATGGTCTCCAGCCGCATGGAAGGGTGCCATACTTAATTGCCCTACTCCAATCCACCAAATCCGTTCCAAATTCTCTCCGCCGACACCACTCCTGAGAATGGCACCGCTGCTTTCCAGGCGCTCAGGAACAGGCTCTACTACCGTATGCCATAACTACATAAGGAGGCCTTTCATATCCTGGTTATCCTGATGTCGCTGAAATCCCGATCCTTCGAAACTAGCCAATTTCGTCATCCAGTCCCTGGTTTCTTCGTATTCCAGTTGGGGAAGTTCTAATGAAGTTATAGCCGTGGTGGTGACGATTATGGCATCGCTCCTAAAAGGAGTGCTGTTGAAGACAACGATAGGACCAGCTTTCGCAATGTTCTGCAGGGCCTCTTCCGAAGGGGGCAGCAGAAATCCCCCATAGCCAGGTAAGCTGCGGATGCGAGTTAGAACTGCTTCCATCTCTTTGAAAGTATCCAAGCGTCTGGCTATAGCGCTAGTCCGAGATCCACCCTGAGGTTCGTCATTTGTGCACAGAGTTTCATCTATTGGTCAGTTAATTTCAACTCGAAGATGGTGATATTGGTCGAATTCGGAGCGGTGATGGGCTTTAAGGTCTGAAACTTCAGACCTTGAGTCCATGGCAAAGCCCATAATAACTCCGCGACCGAGCTCTAATAGCTTAAGACTGTGATAGACTTCTCTCCCAGCTTGGAGAGCCACAGAAGCAGCAGTTGACACTAGCCCAGAAAGTTCGGACAGTATGTGTTGCTGGTCATCCCGCTTTAATAATTGTATATAGACACTTGGCATCAAGTGAATTGCATCCTCGAGTATGGAACTTGATTCATGAAACCTTCCACCTGAGCATAGTAAATGCCCTGCTCTGCGAACCGCCTTAATACGGTCCCTGGGTGGTGATATGCGGCAACGCCAAGCCTCGTGAGACAAGCGGAGGCACCCGTTGAAGTGTTCGGCAGAGTCGGTCCTGAAATATCTTGATTCGAAACATCTGCCCAGATTATTGTATATTGCTGCTCGATTTGGATGATCTCTGGGTGTTGCAGCTAAAGCCGCTCCGAGGTGCTTGATGGGTTTTTGGTGATCATCAAGGCCTCCTACCCTCTTAAACCTCAGTTGAAGCAGCCCATGTTGGAGAGGGTTGGCAACCAGGTCCTCGAAAAAGGAGAGAAATACCCTGTTAGCATCACTGACAATGACATGCATGCTAGTCTTGAGCTTGAAGACTGTCAAATGGTGCCAGATCGAGCCATGTTGGATACAGGTAAGGACAGTTGCCTGCCTGGTACCTCTGCAAACAACACACAAGATCTGAGCAAAGTTACCACCAGGTACTATTGGGATCCCACCAAACACTCGCTGGCCACCAACATTGCAGACATCATTCAAGGTTCTGTTGACTGCCTCAAAGCATACCTTATACTACATGAGAACCTCATCCCAGATGATGAGGGATGTGTTCCTGATCAACTCTGCAAGGGCTGAGTTGTGAGTGATATTGCATACAGCATTGACATCATTTGATAGTAGGATCTTGAACCTTAAATGAGCTGTCCAGCCATCAGGCAGAAGTTGTGCTGCTATTTCAGAGGATGCAATGCATAATACTATCTTACCCTGGGTACAGAGATGGCTACAGAGATAGTTGTAGAGGAAGATCTTGCCTGTACCTACTGGGCCATGAAGGATGAAGGTACCAGAGGACCTATGCTGCTGGGGGTCCTGCTCATAGAGCTCTACTGTAGCAACAATGTCATTGAAATAGGCAACTTGTTCCTCATTCAACTGCTCCTGCATCCTATCAGCCAAATGCCTCTCCTTCTCCACGTCATAACCAAACTCCTCCCCCATTACTCCAAGCCCTCTTGCTCGCACTCCCCCCTCCTACCAATCCAACACTGGCCATGGTAGGCCAAACTCTTCTACAGACCTACCACATTCATTTAGAAGCCACTGAATATGGTAAAGTCCATAGTCAAGATGAAGGCTGAGCTCCCCACCCACCTCTCTGGGTGGTGGAGCAACCCTTCCTGTCACCAGGAGGTGCTGCAGGTCATCACAGAAACTCTCCTGAAACTCCTCCCAGATATGGAGTGGGTTGGTGATGATGGTGTATTGGAGGGTAAGAGCAAAGAGTTGCCTCAATGTCCTACCCATCATGAACTCATGACCATCATTGAAGATGGCAACCAACTCTCTGTCATCCTCTAACAGCCTCAATACTACACAGGTACCCTTAAAGGTGGAGTATTCTACCCCATCTACCATCCTCAGGTGGTCAAAGCCCTAAGCCCCGCATACTACAGTCAGAAGCAAGTACAGGTAGTAGTGTTCACCCATGAAGGGGCTGGCCAAATACATGCAACCAATTGATATGCATTGTATCCTACACTTCCATCTGACCTTGAGCTGGTAGATGTAGTGCTCAGGGAACTCATGGTACAAATACTCTCTTCCATCTACATTCTTAGTATTGTACTTGAAGTAGATAAGGAGGGTGGCAACTGAGTTGTCCATGTATTGGCAGAACATATCAGGACCTTCCTGCTCTGAGAAGTAGACTGGCTATTCACCAGGAAGATGCAGGGTGAGATGTATGCCAGTCGATTGTTCCTAGTGAGTTGAGAATTGAAACAACTGTCATATCACTTCCATTGGACCAATATAACAACCATGAAGATACTGCTTTATCTCATCATACTCAAAGTCCAACATAGCAGTGACACAATCTCTCCCCTTTTATATATACTTGTGAATATACTTCACAGCTTTGACCAACCCACATACCTCCACATTAATATATGCCTTGTACCAGAGTGAGAGGTATGGACTATAGGGGACCACACTTTGATTGTCAATAACAGTTATACCCTCTCCCCTGCTACCCCTCATAGCCACTGTAAACATCTGCCCTGTATCCCTCCTCCAGTAGGAGGGATAGCCATCCTCATAGATTGTTGTCTCCTCTTGGAATTGGCGAGGATAGCCCTTTTGGCAGGTAGACTTGAGCAGGGAATTTAAACCCTCCATGCAGGAGCTCAGTGATTGCCCCCTGCAGAGTTACTGTAGACCATTGACAACTTGATAATCCTGAGCACTTTCTGACCCATTACATCATAATCAGTTGCAATTCCTATACTGATAAAGTGATCAATATTGGCTGCGGTCAGGAACTGGCAGTCAGTCTTGAGGAACACAAGGAGGTGGAGGTGGGGGAGGCCAAATTTCTGATACTCAATTGTCCAGACCCAATTCAGCCAAGTGTTACAATTGGCTATCAGATCTCTCCTATCTTATATCTCACAACAGGCAACAATTCTATAGTTAGTGTTTCTTGGAGGTAATCTTACTTACCTTCTATTGTATTCTCCTTCCTTCGAGAATTCTAATACTTGTTGTCTTATGCTACATCTTAGATATCAACCTTTGTCAATACTAAGTCCTTATAGCACCAACTCGTATTAGTCTTTGTTCCTTTCTCTGGTTGTTTGATATGTGTATAAAGAGCATGAAGGTGTTTTATTCATAATATGATAGATAGGAAATAACTTAGGTGGTTGCGTGAAGAACTAATGATCTGGTCCTACTGACCTCCTTATATAGTTCTTCCAGCAAACCACTTACAAATCAAATGAGTCACAACTGTGACTCATACATTCACGTAACATATAACCTCATGACCATACTTGGTCAGGCACAAAAGTCCCATGACCTTTAAAGGAGTCATGTGCGAAACCTCATGACTTGTATAAACAAAGTCATACCTCTTAATCCTTATGACTCATATGCACACATATGAGTCAATGATCAACATACCAATCAAACTCAAACACAAATAACTATGACTCATAACTGTGAGTCAGGTGAGACCCTATGACTCGTATGTGAGTCATAGTGCGAGAACATACTATCGTATGACTCAACTGAGTCATGTGCAAAACCTTTAACAAATGAAATACTATGACATATAATTGTATGTCATGTGAAACCATTACACACCATGCCAGGTTTGTAATACTAGCTCCCCTCTCCCTAAATCTTCAGTCCCTTGAGGATCTGTGACGATACCTTTTGTAATATACGTCTCGATCCACATTCTCTTGCAATCTGCTCATATCGTGAGCAATTCCTCTGATCCTCCTTTCCATCTCTTTTCTAGCATATCTTTCTCTCACTAGTTCTTTTTCTAAGGTCTTGTTTCTGAGTCTTAGGCCTTTTTCCTCTTCTCTTAGCCTATCAATGGAATTTCTTGCTCCATCCACCATTTGTTGTAGTTGTTCTATTGTTTTCTGTAGGTCCTCCTTTGATACAAACTTTTTATCCCTTTCTTTTTCCTCCAGTTTCGTCCCTGAAACTTGGTTTTCTCCCCACCTTACTTTCTTAGTTCCTTTCCCATGAAAGGAACAGTGGGTGCACATGCAATTTCTTGCTGGTATTTTCTCGTGCTTTGGTCAGTCTGGGATTGGTGGCACATATGCTTCCCATTCCATTTTTTCCCAGCTATTTGCCTCATCCAAGTCTTTTGAGCTGGTGGTTGCCATTTTCTCATTTGGCCAAAATCTGGCCCCTTCTTTTGCCTGCTGATGGATGGGGCATTTATCATCTATACATGCTGTAAAATGATATACTGCATGCTTAGTTTTTGTGTCTTCATAGTATATCTCACCCCAGTCTTCAATTTCTGGGGCCTGGTTTATTTGGGTATCGTTAGTGGAAGATGGAGATTGCATTTTGGGCATTGGTGAAGTTGGTGGCTGGGTACCACTCTTGGTCATATTGTGTGGAGTAACTGGTCCACTTGGCTCAGTATTGTAGTTTTCCATAATGTAGTCTTGAATCAATGATTTGATTGAGTTTGTATTCGTTTTCTCCTTCTATCTCTATAGGAGGAGGGGGAAGTTTCTTTTGTAAGGGTAGAGGATTGTCTGAGTAGAGTTCGAGTTTCCTGATGTGGAAGACTGGATGTTTTGTTTTCATCAAGGCCACAAGGTCTAGCTTATAAGTGTTTTCTCTGACCTTTTTGATAATCTAGTATGTTCTGATTTTCCAGTAGTCCAGTTTCTTTCATGGTCTCATAGTCTGAATGTCCTTCGTAATTAACCAGACTTTATCTCCTGATTCTAGTCTTAGATTGGGTTTTCTGTATTGATCATTATTTTCCCTCATTTTGTCTTACACCATCCACATTTCTATCTGGATGAGTTCATGTAATCTGCTGATGTCATTTTTTTCCAATATTTCTGGTAAACCTGTATGTCCCATAGGTTCATTGATGGGGTGATGTCCATAGTTTGCATAGAAGGGTGTTGTCTTGATAACATCTTGTTTTGTGTTGTTGTATGCAAATTCCACAAATGATAGCTATTCTTCCCAGTCCCATTGGAAATATTCCACATATACTCTTAGGAATTATTCTAGTGAGGCATTTATTCGTTCTATTTGACTATTTGTTTGGGAGTGAAATACTGTGCTTATCTTCTGTGTGATGTTCAACCCTTTAGTCATCTCTTTCCATAGGTCTGATGTGAATATTGAACCTCTATCACTGATGATATCTTTCAGTAATCCATGCAGTTTGAAAATATTTTTCATAAACAGCTGCATAAATTATTTGGTTTTCATATTCTTCTGACAGGGTAGAAAATGAGCCATTTTGGTCGGGCGATCTACGACGACCCATATGGTATCATAGTCATTCGATAGTGGTAGGTCTGTAATGAAATCCATACTGATAGATTTCCATGGTTTTTCCGGTATCTGTAATTGTTGCAGTAGTCCATAAGGTACATGATGACTTGGTTTTATCCATTGACACATGTCACAGTTTTTGACATATTGCTTAATGTCTTGTCACATACCTGGCCAGTAGTATGTTTGTCATGTTAATTCCAATGTCTTGACTATTCCACCATGTCCGTTTTGTGGTATGTCATGATTCCTTCTAATTGCTTCAGTTCTTATTGGTTTGTTTTCTGGCAACCAGAATTTTCCTTCATACCACATATATCCTTCTTTCCAGTCGCATGACCCTAATACAACCTTCGAGTATTCCTTATCTTTCCTTTCTATAGCTTTTCGAATATCTTGAAGTAAAGCATCTTGTGATGTTTTTTCCTTGATATTCTTTTCTGTTCCTTGATCTTCTATCGTCCATAGTTCCAGAATGTTGATTTCTTCCAAACCTGAAGCATATCCTTTATCCTTGAAGAATTGTTCTTTGGACAACAGAATCTTTTACCATTGCATAATGTAGTCATCTTATTCTGTTGGTATGTCATTTGTTCTTTGTGTGAGGGTATCCAGTTCTGCCCCTTCCTTGCCTGGTCAGTATTCGATTTTGATGTTGTATTGGCTGAGCTCCTTACTCCATCATATTTGTCTTCTATTCAGGGCCTTAGTAGTTGTGAACAGGATAAGGTTCTTGTAGTCTGTAAGAATCTTGACTGTGTGTGGGCTTCCTTGTGCATATTTCCTCCACTCTTTAAGGGCTTGCACGATTGCAAGGAGTTCCTTATCATAGATGTCGTAGTTGCATTCTGCCTTGGTCATTATTTTTGACTGGTAGACTATTGGTTTCCACTGTCCCACCTTGTCTTATTGTGATATTATTCCAGAACAGACATAGTTGGATGCATCTGTTTCAATCATAATGGGTGCCTCTAGGTCGAAGTGTCTTAGTATTGGAGTTGTGGTGAGTCTTTCCTTAAGACCTTCAAAGGCCCTTTGCTCCAGCTCTCCCCATTCCCACTTCTGATTCTTCTTTGTCCTGTTATACAGTGGCTTTGCTATTCTGCTAAATCCTTCTATGAATTGTCAGTAGAAGTTGCAGAATCCCACAAAGCTTTAGATGTCTTTGACTTTCTCCAGTATTGTCCATACTTTTATGGCATCTGTTTGGGTAGGATCTATTCGTACTCCTTCAGAGTTGATGATGAATCCTAGGTATTCGGTTTCTTCCTTGTGGAATTTGCATTTTGTAGGTTTCAAGTGAACTCCAATTTCTTTGAGTTTTGCTAGTATCATGGCTACATCTTTTTGGTGTTGTTCCATGGTATTCGTGTATACCAATAGGTCATCCAGGTAAGCTATGCAGTTGACATCCAAGTATTTGCTGAGTGCATTGTTGATCCATCATTGCAAAGTTGCCAGTGCATTGGCTAATCCAAATGGCATGACCATATATTCATATTGTCCATATCATGTTCTGAATGCTGTCTTCCATTCGTCTCCTTTGGCAATCCCTATATGCTGATATGCATCCTTGATGTTGAGTTTGGTGAAATATTTTACCGTTTGCAGTCAATCCAAGGCTTCACTTATCCATGGTAATGGATATCAGTCCTTTTTTGATACTGTATTTAGGCCTCTGTAGTTCACGCAGAGTCTCAGGCCCCCATCTTTTTTCTTGACGAGGAGTATGGGTGCTCCTGCTGATGAGGAGGAAGGTCTTATCCATCGTCTTTCTAGATTCTTTTCCAGGTATTCTCTGAGCTCCTTAAGTTCTTCCCCTCTTAAGAGGTAGAGCTTCATGAATGGTGGCGGTGCTTCCATTTCTATCTTTTGGTCTGCTGTCCGATGCAGTAGTAGTTCAGTCCTCTCTTTTTCTTCAAATATGTCTAAGAAGTTGTGATATTCCTTAGGCACTATTTGCTTCAAAGTTTCTTTTCCACCCTTCCCTTTCTTTTGCAGGGCTAGCTCAGTGCTGATTTTTGTAGCTGCTAGCGTGAGTCTTGCATCATCCTATTTTAGGGTTCCTGTGATTTCTCCTTTTTTGTGCATCCTGCTGAAAGCTTGTGCTGAGATAAAAGCTATTGATAGCTTTTTCTTATCCTGAGTTGGTTCTTTCTCTTGGTGATCTGTACTGCCAAATCCTTGGTCACCCCTTTTATGGGTTGAAGTTATTGTACCTCCTTGAAGGGTGTTGAGACTATTTTCTCAATAATTATCTGGGCAATCCTATCCCCTTTGTGGACCTTATAATCCACTTCTGACAGGTTTGCCAGTAGGACTTGGATTTCCCCTGTATAGTCCATATCTATAACTCCAGCATTAATGGTAAGGCTGTTTTTTCTTGCCAAACTGCTTCTGGGTATGATGTGAGCATAGGTGTTCTCAGGAAGTCCCATTGAGATTTCTGTTCCGATGAGCTTTTGTCCCCTTGCTGTGACTATGGCTCCTTGTATGCTAAACAGGTCACTGCCTACTGCCTTTTGTGAGCCTTTTGTCAGTATCCTTACATCTTTTCTCAGTTTTTTGACCATTATTTCCTGATTTGATCCATCCTCAGTGCTGAGTCTTAGAATCTGACATTTCAGATTCTCCTGGATTGCTTCCTTTTCTGGTACTGTGTATACCGTTGGGGAGGCATCAAGGCATACTGCCTTACACCTATCACTATCGAAGGTGATTTCTTCTTTTCTCCAGTCAATCCTTGGCTTGTGATCTTTTAACCATGTCATGCCCAGGATGACTTCATGTTTGACAAGGTTCACCACTAGGAAGGTTACTTTCTCTTTGTGGCTTCTGATGTCTGTAGGAATTTCTGTGACATGGGTGATTGGTCCTGCATCTGATACAGTTCCATCCACCATGTATATATCTCTTGGTTTTTCAATTTTTGTTAAGGGTTACTGATGATTTATAGTGAAGTTGCAATCTATAAAATCTTCAGTTGCCCCTGAGTTGATCATTGTGTTTGTCAATATTTGTTGTTGCTTATTGTTGAGTTGCACTTTGACCATGATATGGTCCAATTGCAGGTTCCTTAGTTCTTTGTTGGTTATTGCAGCATTGAGGTGTACAATCTTGATGATTTCTGTCTTGTCGTCCCCTGGCCCATAATTTCCTGGAGACGTCTTCCTTCTTTTGATGGGTTTCATTCTGTTGTTTTCAGGACCACCTCTTCCTGGAGACTTTCATCATTGAAAGTCTCTTCTTCCTCTTCTTCCACGTCCAGTTTTCGGATCTTTGATCCATTGATGTTGGCATTCTTAACACGGTAGTTCTTTGCTAGGTGACAATTTCTTCCGCATTGGTAGCATAATCCTTCTTTTGTACGTTTTTTCTATTTGTCCTAGGGTAGTCTTTGGTACCTTCTTTGGTTTGTGGCATCCAGGTCCATAGGGTTCCCTTGTGGGGTTTCTTTGGATGTCACCCTGAAGGTGCCATTATGGTTTCTCAGGGTATCATATGTCTCCATCTTGGCTTTCTTTGTCTGGCATAGATGTCTGAGTATGGTTAGTCGGATTTCTTTGTTCATGGCCAATACCACTAATTCTTCAACTACCATGACTATCTAATCATAGTGGTCAAATTCTTCTTGCAATTTTGGGTTCATGCCTGCATATAGCCACTCTCCTGCTATTGTGTCATCTAGTTCTGCTTCTGTTAGTACCAGTTTGAATTTGTTCCAGTATTCTGTCATGGTCTGAGTTCCTTCAGTCATGTTTTTGAGCTGTATCCTTGCTGTTCCATTTGGATTGATTTCCACAAATTGGTTTTTGATTGCTTCCTTAAATTCTTCTCAGTTGTTCTGGGTTTTTGTTCTTATTCCTTCTGTATAGGGTGTGAGCCATGTGCTTGCCTCCTTCCTTAATAGGCTGGATATGTAGGTGACCTTCTCTTCATCATGTTCTTGTACCCATCCCACTGCTTGGAAGTAGATTTGCAGCTCTGCTAGTCAGTTCCTAAGCTCTTGTCATTCTCCCATATAGGTACTTGGTGGTTTAACCTTCAACATCAGACTGTTCATTGTTTGTAGTATTTGGGCTAGCTGTCCAAGTAGTCCTTCTACTTAGGGCAGGTTTGCAGCCTGTCCTAAGGCTTGTCCTGTACCTGACATTCTTTCTTCTATCTCTTCTTCCTCACTTGAAGACTTGTTATGTTGTGATCTTTCTTCTGATGTAACTGGACTTGGTGTTCTTCCTCTTTCTGAGGCTGTCATTGCCAGTTCTTGTGCAACCTCTGGGAGTTCTAAGGACTGATCATTGTATCTGAAATCTGTGTCATTGTTGGGTGTTGCTTAAAGACACAACAAAATGTTATGATCTGCTATCAGATCTCTCCTATCTTATATCTCACAACAGGCAACAATTCTATAGTTAGCATTTCTTGAAGGTAATCTTACTTACCTTCTATTGTATTCTCCTTCCTTGGACAATTCTAATACTTGTTATCTTATGCTACATCTTAGATATTAACCTTTGTCAATACCAAGTCCTTATAGCACCAACTCATATTAGTCTTTGTTCCTTTCTCTGGTTGTTTGATATGTATATAAAGAGTGTGAAGGTGTTTTATTCATAATATGATAGATAGGAAATAACTTAGGTGGTTGCATGAAGAACTAACTATCTGGTCCTACTGACCTCCTTATATAGTTCTTCCAGCAACTTGCTTACAAATCAAATGAGTCACAACTGTGACTCATACATTCACATAACATATAACCTCATGACCATACTTGGTCATGTACATAAGTCCCATGAACTTTAAAGGGGTCATGTGTGAAACCTCATGACTTGTATAAACAAAGTCATACCTCTTAATCCTTATGACTCATATGCACACATATGAGTCAACACTCAACATACCAATCAAATTCAAACATAAATAATTATGACTCATAACTGTGAGTCATGTGAGACCCTATGGCTCGTATGTGAGTCATAGTGTGAGAACATACCATGGTATGACTCAACTGAGTCATGTGCAAAACCTTTAACAAATGAAATACTATGACATATAATTGTATGTCATGTGAAACCATTACAAACCATGCCAGGTTTGTAATACCAAAGACTTCCTTATGCTGGATTTGATCCAGCAGATCTCATATCTTGAGATTGAAGACCCTTGCCACAAGGTCAGGTCAATCGATAGCTATCTGATAGGTCAAGAGCTCATATTCTATCTCAACCCACTTGCAGTTTGCAGGGAAGGTTATGAACAGTGTAGGCTTTTCATAATGCCTGACAATGGCGATGCTGTCCTGGTACAACTATTATATAAACCTGTTACCTCCTACATAACTGGATGGTAGAACCAACCTCCATCCAACCTGCACAAGGTTTACATCACTGGCTTCTTGTACATCTGCAAGACTATTATAGAGATATACTCTGATATTAGCCTTGTGTGAGTGTAGCTAAGTAAGTTTGTTTTGATTAGTAACTGACCATATATCAACAATAAACTACTGGAATAATCTTTGCACCTGGAAGGGGGTGGCCAGCTCATTGGGTCTGGTATGCATACAGAACCTATAAAATACACACTTGGACAGGTTATCATTCTGGTGATTGCCCTCTCAGTTGAGAAGGGTCATTCCCCAATGATATCCATGTTCTCCATAAGAGAATAGAACGATATACTGGAGGGGAAGGTAGGCTGCATGGTTTGGATTGATGAGTATAAAGGAGTTGCCATCATCCTCCCCATAAAACCTCTTCACCAGAACAATGTCCCTGAACCCCTCAGTACTGCACTCTTCTGGTAGAATTATGGACACTTCATCTACCATTGGAAGGTTCTCACAGTGCAGATCAGCTCCTCTCTCCACAACCAGATTGAGTTAGGGATTGAGGATAATTCTGAAGTTGTCCTCTGCTACTGCAATTTCTACAAACCTCTCCCTCATTGTTAGGTATACCTGGATCAAGAGGTTAGACACCTGCAGTATCAAGATCAAGGACAGAATGATATTAGCATCCAAATCCAGTGCATGGTCTACTCTTGTTCTTACTGCAATGGCCAGATCATAGAGGTAGAGCTGGGAATAGAAGGCATCCTGACCTCCTGCAGGGACTAAAGTTCCCTGCCTATGATAGAGAGTACCAGGCACCTGAAATAGTTGAAAGGTGCCACGAATCTCATCCATCTGGTTGTCCATGTTGAACTTGATGCTGGTGAAAGCAAACAGCAAATTCCACCTTTGTAGGGTACCTCTGAATCCCCTTGATTGAGTATCAACTCCCCTCATCAAAGAATTCAGAGGCTCTGGTAGTTGATGCATTGCCTCCACCTGGGCATCCCCATGCTTGTAGCAGGCCACAAAGCTTGCCTCCTAAACTTGCAGCCTTTTGGCTGACGACTCTGAGCTTGAGGCTCAGTGCAAAGCATGGCACCCTGTGCACTGGATATCCATTGCCCCCAGATTATGGGTTCTCTAGCTAGCATGATGATCTAGGAAGGCCAAGAGTTACCGTGATCAAATACCTTGTCCTCCATGCTCTCTCGCCAGAGAGACCAGTCCATCATTCTGTGCTGCTCCCCCTTCCACTTGGGCCATTGCCAACTTCCTGGAGGTCTATTTGTATACCCAAAGTTGTTAGCATCTGACCTTTCCACAACTCGCTCTCTTCTTCAACCAGGGAAGGGAAATGACAAACTAAACAGTCTCTATAGGTCCTTAACAGGATCCTCCTTCCATTGCTATCAAAAGTACCAACCTCTTTCTCCCTTTGACAGACACCACATGTTTGTCTTCCCTCTATATCTTCTACAATTCATCACCTCATTAGCTCCTATTCTCCCAATACATGGTAAAGAATCATACCTTCCCCTTGGTGTCTGCCCTCTTACTTCCTCCTGACAAGGCCCTACAAGTCAGACCATAATACTGGAGGTGGTATTCCATCCCCCATATTCCCTACTGTAACCCTCGCATCAGTCTTTACTTTTCATACCCAGATGTCTTCTACAAACCTCCAAAGTCCTGAACTATGGCTGCCTGCACTGGCAATTGCATATTAACTACACTAACTTGGAGCAATAGTGGTTGGGCCTGATGCCTTCTCTCCCTCTCCCTCATCTATTATTTCATCTATGATTAGTGCAATACTGTTCAATAATTGCAGTTTGTATTTCAAACTCACCAGGTATTCCCAACATCCCTTCCACCTATTACCATGAGCATCTATGTCAAAATACTCAATTGGCTACTCATTGCAGCATCTCCAGCATCAGTGCATGATTTGTGCTATTATCTTCTTGGTGAAAATATCAATAAGCAATGGAGCATTTCAAAATCTGTAAGGAGGAGGGATCAAGAGGTATACCTGAATGCTTGATTATTAGATATACTTTGAAGTGTGATGCTAGTTGGTTGATGATGGTGATGGAAGTTGTGAGGAGGAGAGAGGATATTGTTGGAAAATGGGGAGAGTTGAGTGTGCAGCGAAAAAGGAGTGAAAACTTTTCATTCTAGTGGTGGGTCATGGCATCACATGCATGTTGAGAGGTACACTGTAGGCTGAGAACATACTAGCTTGGCTGCAAAGTGAGATTAGATAAGCAGATCGAACTTTTTGATAAACTGTGTGGTATATATAGTGTAGCGTCGCCTCGGCTATGCTTGAGAGGCATTAGCTCCTAAGGCATTCCCCCACTTTCTTTTCCTTTCTTCCTCCTTTTCTTTTTTTTTTCCAAAATTCATTTCTTGTGGGTGACAACAGTTGCCATGCACCTTATCTAATCTATCATCAAGATCATCTTTTGAGATAAACTGCTCAGTACATATATGAATTCCTGAGTATCAGTATGATCAACTGCATATAACTCTCCCCTGCTGATAGAAATCACTCACATACTGCCAGCAACTGAGGTTGTGTTCTAGTTTATAGGGGAAAATTGCTTATCAGGTAAGAAAACTTCCTGGATGACCAGTCCATTTGGGAATTTCTGAATAGCTCAGGTCATCTGTGAGAACTCAGGAAATAGTTTCCACAGGGAGGAGATTAAAGGATGAATAAATAATGTACTATATACTAAAGATAGATGATAGTTTACATTTTAGCTTATATTGGGGTATTATTTCCAAACAAATCAGCTCAATGCAGCATGAGTAAAGTTAATAGTACTCGTCTGCTTATGATCAGAAATTCATGCAGTACAGTATTTCTGAATTTAAGTCACCTTTTATCCATGTCAGCAGTAAAGGGATTGCAAATTGTAATACATCGGGTATTTCTTTAGCATTATTGATTATATGTTGGAATCTATCAAGGAAGTCCACTTATGCGAGAAGTTTCTTCAACAAGCCAGCCCATACAAGAAACTTCTGGTCTGGGCTGGGTGGTAGAGCAATAAGAAAACTTCTTGAATAATTGTGCCAAAGTTGTGGCTGTCAGCTATAACCCCTGAATGTTCGCAGGCTCACAACTAGGGGCACTCTAAAGAGTGCCAGACAGCTCAATGTTACTGGACAGCTCAACATCACTTTATGGGTTACCATAGTAACATGGTGACTAAGCATAACTTGATGCTCAATAGGACATTAGTAATTCACCAAATACTGGTGGGTCAAATTGAAGCCAAACACTTTGTAAATGAATTGTTATCTACTAGGTATCATAAGTATCTAGCTTCAACTTAGCTATATGAGTATAAGATTCTACTTAGAGTGCCCCTAGTTGTGAGCCTGTAAACATTTAGGCATTGTGGCTGACAGCCACAACCTTGGCATGATTAGGTGGCCTATAATGGAATTCCCCAATCGGCAAAGTCATGACAATGCACTCAGATTTCAACCATAATAGAAATTCCACTTCCTTCGTCAAATTGTAGGCGGCAACCAGAAACAAAGCTTTGTTACTTTTTAATTCCTGTTGTCAAATTACATTTTCCTGGAGATCAGGTTTATTGTATTGCCATTTTCAGTGTTTATTCAACATCTGCCTGGATGTATTCACAAAGTTTAATGCTGCTGCAACCCCAAAAGGTTGGCTAATAAAATATAGAAAAAAAAAGTAGAAATTGAGAACTCAAACTAAGCAGAGTTCATACTGGAGGCTTCCTGAGTTATCTAGCCACAAAAGCCCAGGTTAACGCAATACTAGACCCAGGGAAACCCTAATCAGAGCCCGAGTAATATCCGTCGTAGTACATACAGCCTACCAGATCTCGTTCCGCAATCTCAGATATTCCATTACAAAGTTTGCAGAATTACCAGTGCGGTGCAAACTCAGCAGAAGTTACCTAGAAGAGGTACTGAAGCTTTAAACTGAGAGCAATCTGATGTTTATTAGTCATTTGTTCAATGAGTTAAACCGAGTGCAATGTGAGGACTTAGTCCATATGGGAATTCCACTATAGGCGCCCTATCCAAGAAGTATTCTTATCGCCGTATTGCACAGCCCATACTGGAAGTTTCTTGTATGGGCTGACCTATAGAGGGAACTTCCCGGATAAGCAAACTTCGCTTAAAGGCTACAACATATGCCCTTCAGGTACTTTTCAAGCTTTTTCACACCTTTTCATGAACCGCTCTCAATGCCTTTGCTATGGGCACGAAGTAACGCTATTCGTGTGTTCTAGGGGGATGGCATTATTTGTTCTGAAGTGGTGGTACACTACCACTCGGTCTGCAAAAAGATTAAGTCCGCTTTTTGGAGTCCAACACTTAAAGAATTGGCTGGTATTCTAGTACAGTGGTTGTATGACTTTCGAACGCTGTCAGAATCATCAATGCTAAGTTATGTTTCTACAGGTGAATAGTTATTTAGGATTGAAGAACAGATTTAATTAAGCCGAGCAAGAGACTTTCCGCCACTGTTTTCCCTGCCAGTAACTTTGGCTACATTATTTAGTGCCACACTGCCTATTCTAGCGCTGTGCGATCTCATAGTGGTGGTATCCCACCTCGTACAATAGCGTCATAGGGTTTCTTGGAAACTTCCCTTCATTCCCTACTCTTCCCCCTCGAACCATCCCATAGACATGACCAATCACTCAACACATAAAATTGTTCCACAGGGTATTTTTTTCGTCGTTTTGTTATGATCGGTCTTGGGCATGTTGCTATAGCCAGCACCCAGCACCCCAGAGTCCGGTCATCCTGTACTTGGTCTAACTACACTTAGACATTTGGCAGTAAACCCATTTCGGAAACGACTGTACTGAAGGAACTTGAACGGATTTAGAGGGTTCTGTATATCACTGAAGGGAGATCTGGCTCATGTTTGTTCCTTTTTTTATTTCTTTTTCAATCTACCGAAACTTTTATGCATAAAAAAAATACTCCTTCCGCATGAGTGAAGTGATTACCAGTTATACCGGTCATTCATACCCCGCGTATGGCGAAAATGCGTTCCAATGGCATCACGGGTTACCTATCTCCCATCATATCTAGACACATGCTGCTTGAAGGGCTCAGTTACACCCTTAAATGCTTCATTAATACTCTGCTCTCCCTACATACACCCGAGAACATCGGACATCCACAATAAGAGTAAATACCAAGCAATCACAAGGGATCACTCGACCGGTACTCAGCTAGCAGTGAAATCAGGAGAGAAGACTTTGGGGACAAGATGAAGTATAGAAAAGTAGAGTAAGCGAAATAGAATGTGTTCGGTGAAAAATAGTTGTTAAAGTTGTTTTGTTACTAGTTAAGGAAACCAAAACATTGACGGTGATGACCTGGAATATATGCAAACTTCAAAGTCTTGTACAGCCATCAGAATTCCCCAAACATTCCGTACCAGCTCTCATACCAAATACCAACACCATCATTCCAAATACTAACATCCTCATTCCGAATACCAACATCCCCATTCCGAATACCAACATCCCCATTCCGAATACCAACATCCCCATTCCGAATACCAACCATCATTCTGAATACCAGCCATCATTCCAACAACGCATTTCCGACATTTCTGACAACACTGTGCTAGCAGATCTAGGATCGGCCTTCGGGGGGTGGGGGTGGACACGGCACATCGGTCTTTTATCAATTTCTGTCCAGGAGCCAATCCTAAATCATAATTCCATTCCAATAAACTTGAAGGACGAAATTATCATGAACAAAAAAAGATGAACAAAAGCCACATGGAAACCGACAAAAAGATATAGTTTAGGTGACTAATATAAGTACACCCGTAAATGAAAGTTTCTTTAGCAACAGTATCTAAATTAACTTGTCGATCGCCTAAAAAGAGATAAAAACCGAGCCCAAACCGATCCTTTTGATAAAAAATGAAAATGAATATGAAAATAAAAATAAAAATAAGTAATGGAGGTAGAATATAATGTAAGAAATAAACTCCGTCTTACGGGATAGGTATGCTTCGAACTAGATGGGAACCGGAGTTATAAGTAGAAAGATAACTCAACCCGCAAGGTAATGCTGGGGAAATGGATTTTTACTATGCAACGTTAGATTTACTAAATCTAGAGGAAGTGGACCAATTCTGGAATGGGGTACAGTACAAACCGGATATTTTAGGCTCCTGTGTGAACGAAAGGGGCCCAACCGAGATAGTTGGCCAGTCTTTTGTCTCGAACTTTCTTCACAGCTTTTTGAAAAGCGGCGGAGACCCGGTAGTGATCATCAACGTTCCCTTGATCTTGGAAAAGTAAGTCGTAAAAGTCTCTTGCAACTTCGCTGGAGGCTTGGTCTTCGGTTTCCCAAAGGTTTGCGAGCGTATGACTGAATCCGGCGAGTTGAAAGGCGCTTGCTAGGTGGATGACTTCATCGGCTAAGATGGTGGAAGGATTTTTGGCTGAGGAGCAAGCCGAAAGATATGCAAGCTGTGCACCTGGTGTGTTCAAACTCGATATGTCTCGAGCCAGAAGTTTATCAGCATCGGTCCCATCCGGGGTGAGCAGAACTAGGTGGCTGTTTGAAGGGTTGAATTCAGACACTCCATGGCAGGCAAAATGGACAATGTCATGGTGCTGCACTTGCTTAAGGACTTCGGCCGGGGTTGGGTTGCTCAATACAGTGATCTTGATCGCACTTTTAGTAGTTGAATCATGTATGTATTGAACTTCTTGAAGTACACCTGGGAGATTTTTCGCACCGGGTGTTTCCGGCATTGGGACGAGAAGTAAGCCAGCATTCCTGAAGCGTTCCGGCGGAAGAGAAGCACCACATTCGTCGAATAAGTGAAGTTCCATTTGGCGTGCATAGGAGAGCGCTTTAATTGTCGGGATATATGTTGAGATGACTCGACTTAAAGTGTTACGGGTTGACCTTCGCGAATGGTCTCCAGCCGCATGGAAGGGTGCCATACTTAGGTGTCCTACTCCAATCCACCATATCCGTTTCAAATTGGTTTCGTCGACACCACCACCGAGAATGGCGCCGCTGCTTTCGAGGCGCTCAAGAACAGGCCCTACTGCTGCATCCCATAACCACATGAGGAGGCCTTTCATTTTTTTGTTATCCTCACATCGCTTAAACCCCGATCCTCCGAAATTAGCCAATTTCGTCATCCAGTCACCCGTTTCTTTATAGTCCAAGTTGGGAAGTTCTAGTGAAGTGATAGCTGTGGTGGTAACGATTATGGCATCGCTCCTATAAGGAGTGCTGTTGAACACAACGATAGGGCCAGTTGTTGCCATGTTCAGCAGAGCATCCTCCGAAGGGGGCAGCAGGAATCCTCCATAGCCAGGTAAGCTGCGGATGCGCGTTAGAACTACTTCCATCTCTTTGAAAGCATCCAAGCGTCTGGATATAGCACTAGTTCGATCTTGATTCTGTGTTTCTTCACTTGTGCACATAGTTTCATCTATTGGTGAGTTAATTTCAACTCGAAGACGGTGATATTGGTCGAATTCAAAGCGGTGATCAGCTTGAAGGTCTGAAACTTCTGACCTTGAGTCGATAGCAAAGCCCATAATAATTCCACGACCGAGCTCTAATAACTTAAGACTGTGATAGGCTTCTCTCCCAGCCAGGAGAGCGACAGAAGCAGCAGTTGACGCTAGCCCAGAAAGCTCAGACAGTATGTGTTGCTGGTCATCTCGTTTTAATAATTGTAGATTGACACTTGGCATCAAGTGAATTGCATCCTCGAGTATGGAACTTGATTCATGAAACCTTCTAGCCGAACATAGTAAATGCCCTGCTCCTCGAGCCGCGTGAATACGATCCCTGGGTGGTGCAATGCGGCAATCCCAAGCCTCGTGATACAAGCGCAGGCACTCGTTGAAGTCTTCGGTGGAGTGTGTCCTGATATATCTTGATTCGAAACATCTGCCCAGGTTATTGCATATTACTGCTCGATATGGGTGATTTCCGGGGATTGCAGCTAGTGCCGCTTCAGAGTCCTTGATGGCTTGTTGGAGATCATCAAGGTCTCCTATCCTCTCAAACCTCGCAAAGAACGACTTTCCCAGGTTATTGTATCTTACTGCTCGATCTGGGTGATTTCCGGGGGTTGCAGTTAGTGCTGCTTCAGTGTGCTTGATGGCTTTTTCGAGATCATCAAGGTCTCCTACCCTCTCAAACCTCGCAGAGAACCGGACTCCGAGGTTATTGTATCTTGCTGCTCGATCTGGGTGATTTCCGGGGGTTGCAGCTAGTGCCGCTTCAGTGTGCTTGATGGCTTTTCCGAGATCATCAAGGTCTCCTTCCCTCCCAAACCTCGCAGAGAACAGGTTTCCCAGGTTATGGTATATTGCAGCTCGATTTGGATGATCTCCGGGGGTTGCAGCTAGTGCCGCTTCAGCGTGCTTGATGGCTTTTTGGAGATCCTCAAGGTCTCCTATCCTCTCAAACCTCTCAGAGAACATGAATCCCAGGTTATTGTATATTCTTGCTCGATCTGGGTGATTTCCGGGGGTTGCAGCTAGTGCCGCTTCAGTGTGCTTGATGGCTTTTTGGAGATCATCAAGGTCTCCTATCCTCTTAAACCTCGAAGAGAACATCGTTCCCAAGTCATTGTATCTTCCTGCTCTATCTGGGTGATTTCCGGGGGTTGCAGCTAGTGCCGCTTCAGTGTGCTTGATGGCTTTTTGGAGATCATCAAGGTCTCCTATCCTCTCAAACCTCGCAGAGAACCTGTTTCCCAGGTTATTGTATCTTCCTGCTCGATCTGGGTGATCTCCGGGGGTTGCAGCTAGTGCCGCTTCAGTGTGCTTGATGGCTTTTTGGAGATCATCAAGGTCTCCTATCCTCTCAAACCTCGCAGAGAACATCTCTCCCAGGTTATTGTATCTTCCTGCTCGATCTGGGTGATTTCCGGGGGTTGCAGCTAGTGCCGCTTCAGTGTGCTTGATGGCTTTTTGGAGATCATCAAGGTCTCCTATCCTCTCAAACCTCGCAGAGAACATGTTTCCCAGGTTATTGTATCTTCCTGCTCGATCTGGGTGATCTCCGGGGGTTGCAGCTAGTGCCGCTTCAGTGTGCTTGATGGCTTTTTGGAGATCATCAAGGTCTCCTATCCTCTCAAACCTCGCAGAGAACCGGTTTCCCAGGTTACTGTATCTTCCTGCTCGATCTGGGTGATCTCCGGGGGTTGCAGCTAGTGCCGCTTCAGTGTGCTTGATGGCTTTTTGGAGATCATCAAGGTCTCCTATCCTCTCAAACCTCGCAGAGAACATCGTTCCCAGGTTACTGTATCTTCCTGCTCGATCTGGGTGATTTCCGGGGGTTGCAGCTAGTGCCGCTTCAGTGTGCTTGATGGCTTTTTGGAGATCATCAAGGTCTCCTATCCTCTCAAACCTCGCAGAGAACCGGTTTCCCAGGTTACTGTATCTTCCTGCTCGATCTGGGTGATTTCCGGGGGTTGCAGCTAGTGCCGCTTCAGTGTGCTTGATGGCTTTTTGGAGATCATCAAGGTCTCCTATCCTCTCAAACCTCGCAGAGAACATCGTTCCCAGGTTATTGTATCTTCCTGCTCGATCTGGGTGATCTCCGGGGGTTGCAGCTAGTGCCGCTTCAGTGTGCTTGATGGCTTTTTGGAGATCATCAAGGTCTCCTATCCTCTCAAACCTCGCAGAGAACATCGCTCCCAGGTTATTGTATATTCCTGCTCGATCTGGGTGATCTCCGGGGGTTGCAGCTAGTGCCGCTTCAGTGTGCTTGATGGCTTTTTGGAGATCATCAAGGTCTCCTATCCTCTCAAACCTCGCAGAGAACATCGCTCCCAGGTTATTGTATCTTCCTGCTCGATCTGGGTGATTTCCGGGGGTTGCAGCTAGTGCCGCTTCAGTGTGCTTGATGGCTTTTTGGAGATCATCAAGGTCTCCTATCCTCTCAAACCTCGCAGAGAACATGCTTCCCAGGTTATTGTATATTGCTGCTCGATCTGGGTGATCTCCGGGGGTTGCAGCTAGTGCCGCTTCAGTGTGCTTGATGGCTTTTTGGAGATCATCAAGGTCTCCTATCCTCTCAAACCTTTCCAAGAGTATGTTTCCCAGGTTACCAAGTGCATTGATACGGGTCCGGCTGCCAGCAGTGGACTTTCTCACTACTTCCTCACTTATGCGTGCAGCCTTTTCCAAATCATTTATGTCACCCAGCCCCTGAAATCTTTTTAGCAACATTTCACTCCAGTTATTCAGCATATCTGCTCGACCGGGGTTTCCTAGATGGCATGCCTCCAATGCTTTTTCCCTCTCGATGATTGCTTCGTTGAGGAAATCTATGTCGTTTGTTTGCTCGTATTGAGAGACGAGATCATCACTGGTCTCCACCCTCTCGCGTAGATCCTCCTCCCACTTGGTGGCTCCTGCATCTTGATCTGAGGTGCCACTCCTGGAAACCCCCGGACCACTTGTCCCCAAAATTTCCGCCATCTCATATCCGTAAATGCTGGTGAAATGTGGGATCGTCGTGCAGGCCTTTGTGGCTTTCACTGTAGCCCAACGCCGTATTATTCAGTGGTCTGGTGCGGATTATTGGAGGGTGTTTTTTGATGTGGAGTGTCGATGAGCAGCGCTCGCTGAGATGAAACCTCGATAACTAACTAGGCTTGAATTAGCACAACCCAGAATACGGACTCTGAGTTTTATCAATATTTTCGTACCTTGTACAGCACTTAGGCTTCTCAAGACTGGAATACCCTCAAGAATCCCTTATTCCGGGATTTTATAGGACTAACACGTCCGTAGTTGAATGTAGCATCCAACTCCGATATGTCCCCTCAATAGCTCGATTCAAGGATCTGCTCCTGAATTTGAGGATGTCAAGTTCTAATATAAGCGCACAAAGTCAGCTAATGGCCCATTAAGCATAATTATTTGGCTTTTATCTTACCTATTGGGAAGACGTGGTGTGCCCTTCTTCCGTAGAACCTGCTGTATTTCTATCGCTCCCTTATTTCTTCCCTTCTCCTTTATTTAATCCGTTTCTCGTGCAGATATAATAAATTAAGGTTGGTGGGAAAAAAAAACCCCTCGTACGTTGTAACAAGGAGTTCGGTTTAAATTGGTTTGTGATGTGGTGTCTGGTACCGGGTCCTGAAAAGCCCGATTAAATAGAATAGCGAGGGTGCTGAGTTATGCATTGTGCAGTGCTCGACTAGCGTATTATTTCGAAAAATTAACGAACAAGACCAGGCTGGAGGAGTATGAGATGTTTGAAGTATGAGTGGTGTTTAACTCTTCCAGCCTCCTACCAATGATACAACTCTACCACTTATTTCACCCTTCCAAGCTTATGCACTTCCAGCCTAGCCCACTATATTACTCGAGTATTTTTGAAATGATTCTGCAAAAGTTGATTCGCAGTTAAACATTCCATCAACGCGTGCTTCGGTTTGTGTCCAGAACACTCAATAATCGGCAAATCCCTCTCCAAAGAAGCCTGTTAAGCGAAACCCCCGCCGGTGGAACTGCGGGAGAATCTCTCTCCCTCCAATGCTACGGTTCGGCTATGAATATTGTTGATCCTCACGCCTTGCTACTCGTCCTATGCAGCTCAGCCGCTTGACGTGGTCTTTTGCCTTTACTATATTTCGATAAAATCTGGCCTGTTCATGGCTGCGGAAGACTCGAAATTCGGTAAAAGCCTTGGTTTTTCATCCGCCCCTCCAGCAGTGGAGGGACATCTGTCCCAGTTTGGCCAATACAATAAATTGACTCTCCGGGTCATCAACGGAGGACATACGGTAACATGTGTAAAGCACTGCAGCATAAGGGGCAGTGCAACAACAACAATTTTTACAACGATGCTCGGCAAACAAAAAGAGATGATGGACATACCGTATACCCTGATACCATATGATAATTCATTCGTGATATTAGCCATTTCTTCTACCCCTCTTGTGAAGGCTGCCACAATTTCTCTACTGAATTCTCTTTAGACCGGAAGTCTCTGATGGTTCTGACCGACTTGTTGGATGGAACCTCCTAGCCTTAAAAGGCGCTCACGATAGATTTATAATCACACTACCGTAATTACAACCTGTATTGTGAGAGCAATTACTGTTATCATACTCTGTTATTTTAAATGCTGCTGGCAGTAAGACAGATTCTACCGAATAAACCATGGAAAACCTTCGCTGGTACACCCTGACTCCTGAGTAGCGGTATGATCACTGCCTATAACTCTCTACTATTGATAAAAATGGCTCACATACTGCCAGCAACTGAGGTTGTGTTCTGGTTTATAGGGGAAGATTGCTTATCGGAATACTCCAGATTGTACTGTATCATACTGTACCGAGCGATAAGCGGATAAGAAAACTTCCTAGATTGAGGTTCCATTCGGACATTCTTGAATAGACCGGGTCATCTGTGAGAACTCGGGAAATAGTTTAAATCGGAACTTAATTAAAGGGCGAATAAATAGCGTACTGTACTCGTAATGTCGTGACGTTTGTAAAACGGACTGCTATTGCATACCACCCAAATTTCGGCCAGAGCCTCAGAATTTTGGTGGTATGCAATAGCGATCCGTTTTACCAACGTCATGACGTTACGAGTACAAGTGATTGAGGTCTACCACTCATACCTCACGCTTCTTAGCTTATGCACCTCCAGCCTCGCCCAGCTTATTATTTTCGAAATAATTCTGTGTTGGCTGCAAAAGTTGATTCGCCGTTAAACATTTCATCGTCGAGTGCTTGCTTCAGTGTCTAGAACACTATGATAAGCACGTCCCTCTCCAAAGCAACTCGAGCTTTGGAACCCCAGCCCTTGAGCCGCACGAGCATCTCCCCTACAACACTACGGTTGGCCAATGAATATGGCTGATACATGCGCCTTGCTATTCATCCCATGCAGCTCAGCCGCTTGACATGGTCTTTTGCATTTATTATATTTCGATAAAATTTACCGATAGTCTATGAATGGCTGCAATATACAAGAAATTCGGTGAACGCCTTGGTTTTTCATCCACTCCTCCAGCAGTGGAGAAACATCTGTCGCAGTTTGACCAATGCAACAAATTAACCCCACGGGTTATCAACGGAGGACATACAGTAGCATGCGTAAAGCACTGCAGCCTAAGGGGCCGGCAGTGCTATAACAACAACGATCTTTAGAACGATTCCCGGCGAACCAAAAGGGATATCGTGGACATACCTTGATACCTTGATACCATATGATAATCCGGTAGTGATATTAGCCATTTCTTCTGCTCCTCTTGTGAAGGCTATCACAATTTCTCCCCCGAATACTCTTTAGATGGAAAGTATCTGATTTTGATTGTTCTGATGGACTTGTTGGATGGAACCTCTTAGCCTTGAAAGCGCTCAAGATAGTTTTAGAATAACACTACCGTAATTACAACCTGTATTGTGAGAGCAATTACTGTTATCCTGGTATTTGTAAATGCTAGTTGCAGTAAGGCAGATTCAACCAAATAAACCCTGACTCTTTAGTAGGGTATGATCACTGCCTATAACTCTCTCCTACTGATAAGCATCGCTCACATAATACTTCCACTCAAATTAAGTTACAGTGCAACAGGCCTTGTATTTTGGTGTTTTTTTGGTTGTTGTGCATCATAACTTAATCTGCACGCATGTACTGCCAGTAACTGAGGTTGTGTTCTTGTTTATAGAGGAAGATTGCTTATCGGGGAATATTCCCTGATGATCAAATCTACTCACGAATATTTCAGATTGTACTGCACCAAGCGATAAGAGGATAAGAAAACTTCCTCGATTGGGGTTCCATTCGGAAATTCCTGAATAGACTGGGTCATGTGTGAGAACTCGGGAAATAGTTTAAACGGGAACTTGATTAAAGGGTGAATAAATGCGTACTATACACCAAAGATGGACGATGGTTTACATTTTAACTCGTATCGGGGCGTCATTTCCAAGCGCATCAGTTCAACTCAGCATGTGTAAAGTTAATAATACTCGTCCGCTCGTGATCACAAATTCATGCAGTGCAGTATTTTCTGAGTGTAGGTCACCCTTTATCCATGTCTGCAGTAAGGGGATTTGCGAATCATAATACATCGTGTATTTCTTTAACAGTATTGAGTATATGTTGTAGTCTATCACGAAAGTCCGCCCACCCGAGAAGCTCCCTCAACAAGCCAGCCCATACAAGAAACCTCCAGTATGGGCTGGGCGATAAGGCGATAAGAAAACTACTTCAATAGGCGGCCTATGGTGGAATTCCCCGATGGGCAAAGTCATGATAATGCACTCGGATTTCAACCATAATAGAAATTCCACCCTGTTCGTCAAATTTTAGGCGGCAACCAAAAAAAAAAAGACATTGTTACTTTTCAAGACTGGTTGTCAAATTACATTTTCATGGCAATCAGATTTGTTGTATTGCAATTTTAAGCGTTTATTCAACTTCTGACTAGATGTATTAATATTCACAAAGTTTAACGGTGATGCAACCTCCAAGGGTTAGCTAACAAAGTATAGCACAAAAAGAATAGAAATTGAGAACTCAAACTAAGCAGAGCTCATACTGGAGGCTTCCTGAGTTGTCTAGCCACAAAAGCCGAGGTTAACACAGCACTAGGCCTAGGGAAACCTTAAATCAGAGCCTGAGTGATATCCGTCTTGGTACAGTCTACCCTCTCGTGCCGCAATCTCAGGTCTTCCATTGCACAGTTTGCAGAATTGCCTGTGCATTGCAGGCACAACAGAAACCACCTAGAAGTGGTGCTGGGGGCTTTAAACAAGAGCAATTACATGTTTATTAATCATTTTTTTCAAGGAGTTAAACCCATTGCAATGTGATGATGTGGTCCATACGGGAATTCCACTATAGGCGGCCTATCCAAGAAGTAGTCTTATCGCCTTATTGCCCAGCCCATACCTGATGTTTCTTGTATGGACTGGCCTATAGAGGGAACTTCCCGGATAAGCAAACTTCACTTAAAGGCTAGAACATAGGCCGTTCAGCTGCTTTTCAAGCTTTTTCACACCTTTTCATGAACCGCTCTTAATGCCTTTTGCTGTGTGCATGAAGTGACGCTATTCGTGTGTTCTAGGGGATGGCATTACTTGTTCTAAAGTGATGGTACACTACCACTCAGTCTGCAAAACGCTTAAGTCCAGAATTTGGAGTCCAACACTTACGGAATTGACTGGTAGTAAGGTACAGTGGTTTTGTGACTTTCGAACTCTATCAGAATCATCGATGCAAAGTTATAATTCTATACCGGAGGTGAATAGTGATTTAGGGTTCAAGAACAGGTTTAATTAAGCCGAGCAAGAGACTTTCTATTACTATTTTCCCTGCCAATAACTTTGGCTGCAATATTTAGTGCCACACTGCCTATTCTAGGCCTGTGTGACCTCATAGTGGTGGTATCATATCCCACCCCATCCAATAATGTCATAGGATTTCTTGGAAACTTCCCTTCATTTCTTACTCTTCCTCCTCGAACCATCCCATAGACATGACCGATCACTAAACTCATAAAATTGTTCTACATGGTATTTTTTCGTCATTCCGTTATGATCGGTCTTGAACATGCTGCTATAGCCAGCACCCAACACACCAGAGTCTAGTTATCCTGTACTTGTTCTAGCTACACTTATACAGTGGACAATAAACCCATCTCGGAAACGACTTTACTAAAGGAGCTCGAACGGATTTAGCGGGCTCTGTATATCACCAAAGGGAGATCTGGCTCATATTTGTTCCAGTTTTTCTTTTCTTTTTTTCAATTTCACCAAGCTTTTATGCATAAAAAAACACTTTCCGCATGAGTGAACTGACTATTATATACCGGTGATCCATACCCTGCGTATGGTAAAAATGCGTTCATATGGCTTCACCGCTTACCCTCCCCACCATACCTGCACTCATGCCGCTTGAACAACTCAATTACGCCCCCAAATGCCTCTTCAATACCCTGCTCTTCCTACAAACACCCGGGAACTTCGGACATCCACAATAAGAATATATACCAAGGAATTACAAAGAATCACTCGCCCGGTACTGGGCTAGCAGATCCAGGATCCGCCTTCGAGGGGTGGGGGCGGGCGCGGCACACCAGTTTTTCATCAATTTCAGTCCAGGGGCCAATCCTAAATCACAATTCCATTCCAGTAAACTTGAAGTACGAAATTATCTGGGACAAAAAAAAATATAAACAAAGGCCAAATGGAAACCGACAAAAAGACATGTGTCTAGTTGACCAACCTAAGTACCCCCGTAAATGAAAGTTTCTGTAGAAACAGTACCAAAATCAGCTTCTCGGGCGCCTAAAAAGAGATGAAAATCTAGCCCGCAGAAATCCTTTTGATAAAAATGAAAATGAATATAAAAATAAAAAAGGTGAGAGAGGTAGAATATAATGTAAGAAATAAACTCCTTCATCCAGGATAGGTATGCTTCGAACTAAAGGGTAACCGGAGTTATAAGTAGAAAGATAATACAATCCGTAAGGTAATGCTGGGAAAATGGATTTTAACTATGCAATTTTAGATTTACTAAGGCTAGAGGAAGTGGACCAGTTCTGGGATGGGGTGCAGTACAAACCAGGTATCTTAGGCTCCAGTGTGAGCGAAAGCGGCCCAACGGAGATAGTTGGCAGGCATTTTGTCTCGAAGTTTCTTCACAGTTTTGTGAAAAGTGGCAGAAACCCGGTAGTAATGATCAACGTTCCTTTGATCTTGGAAAAGTAAGTCGTAAAAGTCTCTTGCAACTTCACTGGAGGCTTGGTCTTCGGGTTTCCACAGGCTTGCAAGCGTGTGGCTGAACCCGGCGAGTTGAAGGGCGTTTGCTAGGTGGATGGCTTCGTCGGCTAAGATGGTGGAAGGATTCCCGGCTGAGTAGCATGACGAGAGATATGCAAGTTGTGCACCTGGTGTGTTCAAACTCGGTATGTCTCGAGACATTAGTTTATCAGCATCGGTCCTATCCGGGGTGAGCAGAACCAGGTGGCTGTTTGAATGGTTGAAGTCTGACACTGCACGGCAGGCAAAATGGACAATGTCATGGTGCTGAACTTGCTTGAGGACTTCGGCCGGGGTTGGGTTGCCCAATACCGTGATCTTGATCGCATTTTTAGCGGTTGAATCATGTATGTATTGAATTTCTTTATGTACACCTGGGGGATTTGTCACACCAGGTGTTTCCGCCATCTGGACGAGAAGTAAGCTGGCATTCCTGAAGTGCTCCGGCGGAAGAGAAGCACCACGTTCGTCGAATAAGTGAAGTTTCTTTTGACGTGCATAGGAGAGCGCTTTAATTGTCGGGATATATGTTGAGGTGGCTCGACTTAAAGTGTTACGGGCTGACCCCCGCGAATGGTCTCCAGCCGCATGGAAGGGTGCCATACTTAGTTGCCCTACTCTAATCTACTAAATCTGTTCCAAATTCTCTTCGCCGACACCACTCCTGAGAATGGCACCGCTGCTTTCCAGGCGCTCAAGAACAGGCTCTACTGCCGTATCCCATAACCACATGAGGAGGCCTTTCATATCCCGGTTATCCAGACTTCGCTGAAACCCGATCCTTCGAAACTAGCCAATTTCGTCATCCAGTCACTGGTTTCTTCGTATTCCAGTTGGGGAAGTTCTAATGAAGTTATAGCCGTGGTGGTGACGATTATGGCATCGCTCCTAAAAGGAGTGCTGTTGAAGACAACGATAGGACCAGCTTTTGCAATGTTCTGCACGGCCTCTTCCGAAGGGGGCAGCAGAAATCCCCCATAGCCAGGTAAGCTGCGGATGCGAGTTAGAACTGCTTCCATCTCTTTGAAAGTATCCAAGCGTCTGGCTATAGCGCTAGTCCGAGATCGACCCTGAGTTTCGTCACTTGTGCACAGAGTTTCATCTATTGGTGAGTTAATTTCAACTCGAAGACGGTGATATTGGTCGAATTCGGAGCGGTGATGGGCTTTTAAGGTCTGAAACTTCAGACCTTGAGTCCATGGCAAGGCCCATAATAACTCCGCGACCGAGCTCTAATAGCTTAAGACTGTGATAGGCTTCTCTCCCAGCCAGGAGAGCCACAGAAGCAGCAGTTGACGATAGCCCAGAAAGTTCGGACAGTATGTGTTGCTGGTCATCTCGTTTTAATAATTGTAGATAGACACTTGGCATCAAGTGAATGGCATCCTCGAGTATGGAACTTGATTCATGAAACCTTCCAGCCGAACATAATAAATGCCCTGCTCTGCGAGCCGCCTTAATACGGTCCCTGGGTGGTGAGATGGGGCAATGCCAAGCCTCGCGATACAAGCGGAGACATTCGTTGTAGTGTTCGGCGGAGTGTGTCCTGAAATATCTTGATTCGAAACATCTGCCCAGATTATTGTATATTGCTGCTCGATTTGGATGATCTCCGGGGTTTGCAAATAAAGCCGCTCCGAGGTGCTTGATGGCCTTTTGGAGATCATCAAGGTCTCCTACCCTCTTGAACCTCTCAGAGAACTGGTTTCCCAGGTTATTGTATATTCTTGCTCGATTTGGGTGATCTCCAAGGGTTGCAGCTGGTGCGGTTTCGGTGTGCTTCATGGCTTTTTGGAGATCATCAAGGTCCCCCATTCTATCCAACCTCGCAGAGAACATCGTTCCCAGGCTACTGTATATTGCTGCTATTTCGGGGTGATCTCGAGGGGTAGCAGCTACTGCTTCTTCGCCATACTTGATAGCTTTTTTGGAGGGCTTCAAGGTTTCCTATCCGCTCGAATCTTTCCCAGAGTATAGTTCCCAGGTTACCAAGTGCATTGATATGGGTCTGGCTGCCGGTAGTGGATTTTCTCACTATTTCTTCATTTATGCGTGCCGCATTTTCCGAATCATTTATGTCACTCAGCCGCTTAAATCTTTTTGCTAACATTGCACTCTAGTTATTCAGCATACCTGCTCGACCGGCGGTTCCTGGATGGCATGCCTCCAATGCCTTTTCCATCTCAATGATGGCTTCGTTGAGGTCGGCCAAGTTGCCTAACCTTTCATATCTTCTAAGCAAATCCTGCCCCGGGAATCTATATCGACTGTGCGTACTCTTCAGCTGACGCCGTATAGTGAGGATGCTGCTGCATGCCGTTGCATAGGTGGCCATGTTCTTTGGCATCGTACCTATTTCCTCGATCGCCCACACCCATGCCATATCGAGATCTACTTCATCTCCTGTATGCTCAAATTTGCTCCCCCACATTTTGCGCAGCTTGGCTGACAAAATAGCTCGATTGGGGTGGAACGGAGTTATTGATGTAACAGCGCTTTCGGCCAGCACAATTGCCTTATTGAGGAAATCTAGGTCGTCCATTTGTTCGTATTGAGAAAAGAGATTATCACTGGTCTCCATCGTGTCGCGTAGGTCCTCCTCCCGCTTCGTGACTCCTGCGTCTTGATCTGAAGTGCCACCCCTGGAAACCCCCACACCACTTGTCCCCAAAATTTCCACCATCCTATGTCCGTAAATATTGGTGAAATGTGGTGCCGTCGTGCAGGTTTTTGCAGTTTTCACTGCAGCCCAACCACCGTATTATTCAATGTTCTGGTGCGGATGATTGGAGGGTGTTTGTTGATGTGGAGCGTCGGTGAGCAGCGCTTGCGGAAATGAAATCTCGATAACTAACCAGGCTTGAATTAACACACCCCAGGATACAGACACTGAGTTTAATCAATATTTTGGTACCTTGTATAGCACTTAGGCTTCTCAAGACTGTAATACCTTCAAGAATCCCCAACTCCCGGATTTTATAGGGCCAACACCTCCATGGTTGAATGTAGCATCCAACTTCGATATATGTCCCCTCAATCGCTCGATTCAAGGATCTATTCCTAAACTTGTGGATGTCAAGTTCTAATATAAGTGCACAAAATCAGCTAATGGCCCTCTAAGCATAATTATTCGGCTTGTATCTTACTGTACCTCTTGGGAAGACGTGGTATGCCTTTCTTCCGTAGAACCTGCTGTATTTTTATCTCTCCCTTATTTCTTCCCTTCTTTTTTAGTTACTCTGTCTCTCATGCAGGTATAATAAATTAAGGTTGGTGGAAAAAAAAACCTTTGTACGTTGTAACAAGGAGTTCGGTGTAAATTGGTTTGTGACGTGGTGTCTGGTACCGTATCATGAAGAGCCCGATTAAATAGAATAGCGAGGGTGCTGAGTTATGCATTGTGCAGTGCTCGACTAGCGTATTATTTCGAAAAATTAACGAACAAGGCCAGGCTGGAGGTGTATGAGATGTTTGTAGTATGAGCGGTGTTTAACTCCTGCAGCCTAGCCCAGTTTATTACTCGAGTATTTTCGAAATGATTCTCTCTGAGCTGCAAAAGTTGAGTCGCAATTAAAAATTCCATCAGTGTGCTTCGTTTAGTGTCTAGATCACTCATGATCAGCGAATCCCTCTCCAAGGAACCCGATACGCGAAACCCCCAGCAGTGGAACTGAGTGCGCATCTCTCCCCCTCCGGTACTACGGTTCGGCTATGAATACTCATAATGTCGATTCGTTTTAAAAAGGACCACGATTGCACACCATACCACCAAAATTCTGAGGCTCTGAGTCGATTTTTGGTGGTATGCAATAGCGTCCTTTTTAAAAATGCTTCGACATTACGGGTATTGCTGATTCTCGCGCCTTGCTATTCTATGCAACTCAGCCGCTTGACGTGGTTTTTGCATTTACTATACCCGCAAAAACTCGCCAAACTCGCTATGCAGGACCACACATTGTCGTACTCTAATTGGCCAGCACAATAGCTAGCTTCACAAGTTTACCCTCCGATTGGCCACAATCCTTGCATGATGGCCTTGGCTGCATAGCGAGTTTGGCGAGTTTTTGTGGGTATTTCGATAAAATCTAGCCAGTTCATGGCTGCGGAAGATATGAAATTCGGTAAAGGCCTTGGTTCCTCATCCACTCCTCCCGTCGTGGAGGAACATCTGTCGCAGTTTGACTAATACAACAAATTATGGACATACGGTAGCATGGGTAAAGCACTGCAGCCTAAGGGGCGGCCGTGCAACAACAACAATCCCAGCAAACCAAAAGGATATGATCGACATACTGTATTACGGTATTTGGTGTTATGCGGTTTTCCGCCAAGACAGGGCGCTAATTAAGGTTGGGTGGTGCCTGTTGTCTGAAATCAAATCTTCCGACCACCAAAGTTACAAGATGACAATAGAATGGAACACAACCTAAAAGTACACGATGATCAAGAGAAATTCTTCATATAATGACCAAAAAACCATTCTTGTTTATTCCTATGATTTTTGTTTTCTTATTGAATAAGTACCGGGTAAACAATAATGACTTTTACATAGCCAGCGCACCTTAGTATGAAAGGCCGGTCTCTAAGTGTCCAATATCACGCGGCTGAATGCAGGTCACTGATCCACAGGGCTTGGCACGGGATCACACATTCAGCCGCATTCTCTGGACACTTAAAAGGCTAAAACCAGCCCTCTCAATTACTATGTTAACACAAACTTATCCGGTCCCCAATGAAGCTCATTTTCCGATTTAATACTCCCTTAATCAGAAGAAATAGATGATAGAAATGAGCGAGAGTGTAATTATTTAGTAGTTATATGAAAAGCTTCCCTCAATAATCTTGTTCCTCTAGGTCGTGCTCATTTTTAATTTTTCTTTTGTAACTTTGGTGGTCGGAGGGGCTGATGCCAGACCATCGAACCTTAATTAGCACCCTGTCTTGGCGGAAAACTGGATAACACCAAAAAATAGGGTACTTTATTGTGCCAGGAGTCGTGGAGGGGAAGTGGGGGTTTACACACATCCCCCTATCGCCTGCACTCTTGGTATCATACTCGAGTACAGTATTATCTTGGCGTGGAAATGATTGGACAATGGTTGTCACGCAGCAGGCCTCATCACCCCCTCTTCTTCAGCTCGGCAGATATGTTACACCTAGGAAGTTCATGAATCCTCTCAGTTTTCCTACATCTCGCGGTACCATATTATATACATTCCGCCAATATTCTGGACAGAAAATCATGGCAGAGGCTTCTTATACACGTTCAGTCACTATGGGGGACAACAACGCCAACTGAAACAACACAATAGGGAGTTTCAACAAAACATTCAACAAAACAATCAACATTTCGGACGAGGATGCGCCGATTCTACAGTGGCTCTCCCCTCTGGAGCCGCGAAACAGACATCAAGGCGTGCACACCGATCGATTTGATGGTGTTGGGGATTGGCTTTTGGAAGCGAATGAGTTTCGGGAGCGGAGGACAAGGAGAAGCGATGGAGGGACCGATGAAGCTGTCCTGTTTTGTTCCGGGAATCCTGGAGTTAGGAAGATGTATTTGAGGTATGTGGAAAGAGAGCGCTTGAAAGAAGTGAATATCACTAAAGATCTGACAAAAAAAAACTAGTTCTCTAGTGATCGACAGCCTCTGCGATCAGGCAAGGACAGACGATATCGCGGTCGCGTGTTTGTACTGCGACTTCCTTGCCCAACAAGATCAGACCATCACGAACATGATGGGAGCAATACTAAAGCAGCTACTAGGAAGAAGGGGTATTCCGGAGGATGTATGTGAGGCGTATTGAAAAGGAAAAACTGAAGTTAGTGGTCGAGGTCTACGACTTCCAGATCTGGTGGGAATGCTGAAAACAACTATCGCATCGCTACCACAAGTTTTCATCTGTATAGATGCCCTCGACGAATGCTTGCCAAAGCACCTGCCGGAGCTACTTGAGTTGCTAAGAGATATCGTTCGGGAGTCACCTACTACGAGAATATTCCTCACCGGAAGGCCTCACGGGGGGGAAGATATCCGGAGATGTTTTACCAAGGCCGTTGTGATACTCATCAGTCCTAACAATGATGACATCAGGAGTTATCTGGAGATGAGGTTGGTCAAGGACCCCGAACCAGAGGCGATGAGCGATGATCTACGGGCGGATATCATGAGAGTTATCTCGGAAAAGATATCCGACATGTGCGTAGGAATATCATGTTTTTTGACCGTATTAAAGGTTCTATACTGATCAGCACCCGTGTATAGATTCCTTCTTGTATCGCTAAATATCGACGCTATCCTCGGAGAGATGACACTTCGCCAGAGAAGAAAGAAGCTTGAAGAGATGACCCAAGGCAGTGGACTAAGCGATGCATACACGGCAACTCTAAACCGAGTGAAGGCGCAGAAAGGAAATAAATCAAAACTCGGACTGAGAGCGCTGATGTGGGTGTCGCATTCGGAGCGACCATTACTTGTCAATGATCTCTGTCATGCCTTGGGAGTCGAGATAGGTTCTACAAACGAAGATGTTGAAAATATTCCTTCAATGCGGACCATCCTAGGATCTTCTCTCGGTCTTATCACTGTCGAGGCATCATCTTCCACCGTCCGATTGGTGTACTTCACCCTCCAAGAACATCTGTCAGATAATCCAACCTTATTCCCTAGTCCCCACTCCTCGATTGCCGAGGTCTGCTTGACATACCTAAATTTCCAATGTATCAGGGACCTTTCGCCAACTCGTCGCTCGGACCCGTCAAAAATTCCTCTTCTAGATTATGCTTCTTGCCATTGGGCGAAGCATGCAGGAAAGGAGACGACGGGGAGTGTCAAAATACTGGCGCTGAGACTGCTCGATGGATTTGAGGAGCATATTTCTGCTCAGCTAATAACATGGCATTACAAGCAAGCAACATGGCGGTCCCCGCTGTCCTTTGACCGAGCAGAGAGAGTTAAGGGATTTACCGGGCTCCATGTGGCAGCATATTTTGGAGTCGTTGAGATAGCTGATGCTGTCTTGAGCATGAAGGAATGGAATGTAAATGCAATAGATAGCATGGGCAATACGGCAATCTATTGGGCGGCTCGCAACTGCAATGATTCTATAGTACAATCACTTTGGTACGAAAAGACGCCAATCCCAACATTCCCGACACAAACCAGGGCCTGACACCACTCTGTTGGGCAGCTCGCAACTGCAATGATGCTGTAGTGAAAACACTTTTAGCCTGCGAGGACGTCAATCCCAACACGCCAGACACCATATTTGGTCGAACACCACTTTGTTGGGCAACCCAGAAAAGTCACTACGCTGTAGTGGAAACACTTGTGGGACGAGAGGACGTCAATCCCAACACGGCGGGCATCAGATATGGCCGTACACCACGGTTGAGGGCTGTTGCTCACAGGCATGCGGATGTCGTGAAGATAATTCTCGAACGAGCAGATATCCACGTCGACACACCCGATAACAAGAACAAAACACCCCTCTCCTTGGCTCTCTCCGAAGGACACAATGAAGTTGCGGAGATGTTACAGGACCGGATCAATGGCAGCTCTGAAACAGCAGATGACGGAGGCCATGCATTACCTTCGCTTTCTGTGGGGCAGGAATGTGCATTGGTGATGCAGTCCGGAAGTGGTGATGTTGGTCCTGACATCACTGGTCTTGACCGTCAAAATGCAAATTCCTCAGGTGACCTCGATGAGGAAGAACGGATATTGGATTGCAAGGAAACTGGCTCTTCATCTGGGGAGAGTCATCCCCCCTCATCTGAACACTTTGGCCCGCTTCCACCCTCTCCGGAGTGCTCCCTGAGTTCGTCTCCCGGGAAAACGGACACCCCATTTCACAATGCAGGATCAACCCTCCTGGTTGCGGTGAACCAGTATCTTTTGATCTCCTCTTTCATTTGCCTTCTTACTTTTCTCATTTACATCTTTTCCTTTTCGTTACCAAGTATATTCTCATTTCATAAATGATTTCCGAGCAATGAGACCGGTGTGGATAGGGCATCTACAATTTCAGATGTAAATAGATTTTAATACCGGCGTTTTTCTACTTTTCTACTTTTATTTTTCTATTTTTTCTTTTCCTCAAACCTTTTCCTTCTTGACATCTTCTTTACTTCACTTCATTCTTCCTGTTAGAGTTCTGTTTAGACCTGGTGCATATTCTCACTTTTCATTTCTTATTCTTCTGCTCTACTTCTTGATCTTCATCTTGTGTTTGATTGCCGACAGTGGTGTATCATACCATCCTGATTACCGTGTAGTAAAATAGCTCTCGGCTGAACAGCAATCTTAACCTTGATGATCCCGTAATGATATTCATAAAGGAGTGCTGCTCACCTTCTCCCCCTGGTGATTCCCCCAAATAGTTAACACCTGCACAGAGATCATCTATTTCTTGCTTTTCAGACTGTAATACTGCCATACTACTGGTAACTTTGTTGATCGCTACCGCACTTGTATATATCGATTGCTAGAGGTAGGTAAAAATCGATCAGATCATATATACTCTTCCCTAACTCTATGGAATCACGATCGGGGACTTTTTTTTGGTTTTAGTTTTTAGTTTTAGTTTTTTAGTTTTTTTTCAATAAACTTTTACAGGAGGAGGGATGGTTCAGAGCCCAGCAAAATCGTCCTATTCCAGGTAAATTATTCACCATAATAACTATTAAATAGAGCACAATATAGTCCACCATGAGGATAAAGGCACAAGCCTACAGTATTCCTATGCCGGCACAATCTTAATCTCTAGTTAACCCTAACCCTCGAATAATTCATAGCCAGTTGAGTGTCTGCTTAGATTCACACTCAGGGAGGCTAATCCTACGTTGCAGAAACCTTGCAGCTAGCCCTAGTTTCACTTCCGGTATCATAGTTCAATTCGGTCAAACACTCTAAAGAATATTACTGCAAGTTTTGCTCTCATTCTACCCTCCTGTAGCTGCAAAGATCCCGCTCCCAGACGTCCCAGTTAACTTATCTAATCGGATTGGCTCATCATAAGTGATAACCTTGGGCAAAGTGGTTTACTAGAGCAGTATGAGTGCTGATTTTTCTGCGATAAAGGAGGTTACTGTAGTCCTAGATACGGTGTTATCGAAACTCCTGGAGCGGGAGTGATATAGGTCTTTAAGAAAAGGGGGAGAGAATAAAACAGTGGGCGTTCTTGATCCAGAATATTTTTGCGCTTACACAACTATGTGGAAAGCATGTATGGTACTTTTTTCACTGGGAATGTTTGTGGGAGAAAGCATAAGCTAGAACATATTTCATCTTTATTCGTACCGGATGTAGTGATTTTGGATTAAAACTCATCAGTGTCGGATATTACGTTACGAATGTTTAAAAGCAGTGATATTGCATGAATTTTGATGACCGTCCTTGGCCCTCCACCGTGTAAACTTCCAACGCTTCTTTTTTTTTTGGAATATTGGATGGGGTTAACAACTCTATATGATAGTGTTAATTCAGGTAACTAGTGATACTAAGGCCTATAAGCAAAAGTAACTTAGAACTGCTCAGTTAAGCACAATGCATCCAGTCTCATTAGATCCAAGTCCATCCACGCATTGGGATTAGTATATAGGAAAATTTGAACCCCGAAGAATGAAGAAAATGGCAAAGATTCGTGGAGAGGAGGGTGCACCTTCGAAGGCTAGCAGGCGGGCGTTAGAGCAAGCTGACATGGAGATGGTTTAAGACACAACATCTCCATCATTTTAAGAAATGCTAAGAAAATACATACCTCAAGCATCAATCGTACTTTGAACTGTATGGGTCCAAAGCTGAAGGAGCGCTACCACACCTTGATGTCATTTTTTGCAAGCGAGCAACAGCGGCGTTCATCCACGGTCACACCAAGCATTAGGATCTACATCCCCGCGTGCTGACAGCACCTCAACCACTCCCGTCAACCCCCTCTTTGCCGTAAGCATGAGCAGATTTTGTCCCCTGTGATCCGGTATATCAGGGTAGATATCCTCCCTGGCTAATAATTGCAACATAACATCAACGTGCCCGCTGCTAGCGGCCTCCCAAAATGGGGTTCGGCCCCAGGCATTTTGTCTATTAGGTTTTATGCCACTGCGTTGTAGGAGGAGCTTCACTACCCCCTCGTGGCCCTTTATGGCAGCCACCGAGAGGGCAGTTTGACTGTGGAGGTTTGACTGTTGAGGTTGGGATGGTCAAGGTTAATGTCTTCCCAGTCTAGGAGGAGTTTTACCACTTCTTTGTGGCCATTTCCGACGGCCTATAAGAGGGGTGCTTTTCGGTGTCTGGACGGCCTGGGGCTGCCGCTGGGAGGTTGGAGCATTTATCTTTCTTCGGGATTTAGATGAGGATATTTGGGATGTTGTGGTAGGTGGGGTAGGTGGGGTATTAATCGTGGGTGCGGTTGCTTGGTGGGTCGGACCTGAAGGTCGGGTTGGAGGCTGAAGGAGAGTACGGTAGCAGGGGTATTTGTGTAACCTTCGATATAAGCACAATCTTATGCAACAAATTTGTGCACTACTTACAACTCGGGCAACAACCTCATAATTATTAGAGCATCATGATAGTTGTAACTGCTTAAGTTATTTTTATTCCGCAAAAACTCTGACATTCTTTTTACCCTCACCCCCACGAGTACTTCGGTATGATAACTAGGCATCTGGGCTCTAACTTAGTAATATACTTGGGATGTGATTATTAATCCGGACACCCTGCACAAGATATCAGAGTGTCCGGATTAACAATCTCATCCCAAGTATAGGGGACGACAAAAAAGAATCTGAGCAGTTGACTCGAACACTAAAAATAACTAGCCTTAGAACTCTTGATTCCGGTCATCCAGTATCTTATGATCTCCCCCCCATTCGCCTCCCCTCTTTTCTCATTTCAATCCCTCCTTCATCGTTAGCAAGCATATTAGGGAGCTTTTGCTACGACCGTCGTCACTTGAACTGTACTTATTGCCAGAGCAACGGTGCTAACCATACCTCATTTGTGTAAGTACTCTGTGGCTTAATTAAAATACCGGCGCTCTACTGGTTTCTAAGTGCCCATCAGCATGTGGCTGAATATATGGAAGTCACTCATCCCCAGATCTTGGCATGGTGATCAAACAAGTCTGACAAACTCAGCCGCATTGTGCTGGACACCTAGAGTCAGGCTGCCGAGTTGCTATGTTAACTTAAAGCATCCTGTGTCTAACAAAGCCCTTTTCCCCCTTCAATACTGCCTTAATCAGAAAAGATACATGATAGAAATGAAGGAGAGTAATTATTTAGTAGTTATATGAAAAGTTTCTCTCAATATTCTTGCTACTTAAGTTTGTGTTTCATTCAAACTTTTCATCGAGACTTTGGTTGTGGAAAGAGCCGATTTCAGACACCAAGCATTCATAACGCCCTACCTTGGCGGGAAACCGGATAACAGAAGGTAATGCGGTACCATACGATAACCCATTGGTAATATTAACGATTTCTTCTGCCCCTATTGTGAAGGCTATCATAATTTCTCCCCCTAATACTCTTTAGACGGAAAGTATCTGATTTTGATTGTTCTGATGGACCTGTTGGATGGTCATTTGCATTTATTATATTTCGATAAAATCTACCGATAGTTTATGAATGGCTGCAATGTACAGTACAAGAAATTCGGTAAATGTCTTGGTTTTTCATCCACTCATCCAGCAGTGGAGGAACATCTGTCGCAGTTTGACCAATACAACGAATCAACTCTACGCGTTATCAACGGAGGACTTACGGTAGCATGCGCAAAGCACTGCAGCCTAAGGAGCCGGTAGTGCGATAACAACAACGACCTTTAGAACGATTCCCGGCAAACCAAAAGGGATATGATGGGAATACCTTGATACCTTGATACCGTATGATAATCCATTAGTGATATTAGCCATTTCTTCTACCCCTCTTGTGAAGGCTATCACAATTTCTCAACTGAATTCTTTTTAGACAGAAAGTCTCTGATTTTGATGGTTCCGATGGACTTGTTAGATGGAATCTCGTAGCCTTGAAAGGCGCTCAAGATAGATTTATAATCACACTACCGTAATTACAACCTGTATTGTGAGAGCAATTACTGTTACCTTAGTATTTGCAGGTGTTGGCGGTAAATTAGTAAGGCAGATCCTACCAAATAAACTATGGAAAATCTTCCCTAGTACACCCTGATTCCTGAGTATCGGTATGATCAACTGCATATAACTCTCCCCTGCTGATAGAAATCGCTCACATATTGCCAGCAACTGAGGTTGTGTTCTAGTTTATAGGGGAAAATTGCTTATCGGGTAAGAAAACTTCCTAGATGGCCGGTCCATTCGGGAATTTCTGGATAGCTTGGGTCATCTGTGGGAACTCGGGAAATAGTTTACACGGGGAGGAGATTAAGGGTGAATAAATAGTGTACTATACACCAAAGATGGATGATGGTTTACATTTTAGCTTATATCGGGGTATCATTTCTAAACACATCAGCTCAACACAGCATGAGTAAAGTTAATAGTACTGTTGGGCTGGAAAATTGTTTGTTTTCTTTTATGTTTTCTTTTGTTTTTTTATTATGTTTTAGGGGTGGATATCACTTGGAAGCTTCGGAAATGATGGATGCGGGGGAATGGTTGTCACAGCAGTAGTATAGGGGGATAGGCATAAAAGGGGCAGTAGTTAGAACGGAAAAAAACGACAACGACAACGACAACAACAAGGGGATAGTTATTTTGTTTTTCATCGTGCACGAATCGGTTTCTATCTTTTCTTTTGTGATTGTGATAAGTGAGGATTGATTGATCTCCTCTTCGAACTCTTTAGTTTTCTTCCGTCTCGTTTTACGATTTCCTACTGGTAGTGAGAGCTGTGATTGCTTCTTCCGGTGACTCTTTCTTCTTCTTTACGGCACTTTAGGTCTTCGAGAGATCCTATCCTACGGGGAAGCATATACGTTCGAAGGACCTCTTTCTTTTCTGTCAGTCAACCTTTTGTTTTTCAGTACTCGTCCACTTGTGATCACAAATTCATGCAGTGCAGTATTTCTGAGAGTAAGTCACCTTTTATCCGTGTCGGCAGTAAAGGGATTGCAAATCGTAATACATCGGGTATTTCTTTAGCATTATTGGGTATATGTTGGAATCTATCAAGGAAGTCCACTTATCCGAGAAGTTTCTTCAACAGGCCAGCCCATACAAGAAACTTCTGGTCTGGGCTGGGCAGTAAAGCGATAAGAAAACTTCTTGAATAGGTGGCCTACGATGGAATTCCCCGATCGGCAAAGTCATGACAATGCACTCGGATTTCAACCATAATACTTATAGTAAAAAGCAAATAAAAGTATGATAGAATAAATAAATAATGTTTGGAATCGTGAGTTGTAAGAAAAGTGAAAGTGTTTGAGTGATCGAACGTAACTCAATTTTTCGTTGTTATGATCTTGTGTATTTTTCTTCTTGTCTACCTTAGATCGCAGGTAGACTACTATTCTTTATACTAAGTATTTCCAGCCTCATAGATATCCGTTCCAACCACTCAATCTACCCATTCTAGCCATCCCACGACATTCCATCCAGTCCACTCCATTCCATCAGATCCATTCCATTCCATCAGATCCATTCCATTCCTCCTACTTCATTCCAGCCAGTCTGCCCGACTCCAAATCCATACATTCCATTCCAAAGGTTATCGGGAAGCATACCAGCCATTCTTTACAACAATACTTGTAGAAATTCCACTTCCTTCATCAAATTGTAGGCGGCAACCAAAAACAAAGCTTTGTTACTTTTCAATTCTTGTTGTCAAGTTAGTTTTTCATGGCGATCAGGTTTGTTGTACCGCAATTCTGAGTGTGGATGTATTCACAAAGTTTAACGGTGATGCAACCTCCAAGGGTTGGCTAATAAAGTATAGAACAAAAAGAATAGAAATTGAGAACTCAAAATAAGCAGAGCTCATACTGGAGGCTTCCTGAGTTATCTAGCCACAAAAGCCGAGGTTAACACAGTACTAGATCCAGGGAAACCCTAAATCAGAGCCCGAGTGATATCCGTCTTGGTACAGTCTACCACCTCTCGTGCCGCAATCTCAGATATTCCATTACAAAGTTTGCAGAATTACCAGTGCGGTGCAAACTCAGCAGAAGTTACCTAGAAGCGGTACTGAGGCTTTAAACCGAGAGCAATCTGATGTTTATTAGGCATTTGTTCAATGAGTTAAACCGAGTGCAATGTGAGGACATAGTCCATACGGGAATTCCACTATAGGCGGCCTATCGAAGAAGTATTCTTATCGCTTTATCGCCCAGCCCGTACCGGGAGTTTCTTGTATTGGCTGGCATATAGAGGAAACTCCCCGGATAAGCAAACTTCGCTTATAGGCTACAACATATACCCTCCAGGTGCTTTTCAAGTTTTCACACCTTTTCATGAAGCGCTCTTAACGCCTTTTGCTATGGCCATGAAGTAACGCTATTCATGTGTTCTAGGGGGATGGCATTATTTGATCTGGAGTGATGGTACACTACCACTCGGTCTGCAAAAAGAAGTCCGTTTTTTGGAGTCCAACACTCACAGAATTGACTGGTATTCTAGTACAGTAGTTTTATGACTTCACGACGCTGTCAGAATCACCAATGCTAAGTTGTGCTTCTATAAGCGAATAGTTGTTTAGGGTTGAACGGATTTAATTAAGCCGAGCAAGAGACGTTCTGCTACAGTTTTCCCTGGCAGTAATTTTGGCTACATTATTTAGTGCCACGCTGCCTATTCCAGGGCTGTGTGATCTCATAGTGGTGGTATCCCACCCCATCCAATAGCGTCATAGGGTTTGTTGGAAACTTCCCTTCATTCCCTACTCTTCCTCCTCAAACCATCCCATCGATATGACCGACACCTAACGCATAAAATTGTTTCACAGGGTGTTTTTTCGTCGTTTCGTTATCATCGGTCTTGAACATGCTGCTATAGCCAGCACCCAAAACCCCAGAGCCTAGTCATCCTGTACTTGGTCTAGCTACACTTATACAGTGGGCAGTAAACCCATTTCTGAAACGACTGTATTGAAGGAACTTGAACGGATTTAGTGGGTTCTGTATATTGTTCCATTTCTTTTTTTTTTTTTTTCAATCTAACGAAGGTTTTATGCATAAAAAAACACTTTCCGCATGAGTGAAGTGACTACCAGGTATACAGGTCATCCATACCCCGCCTATGGTAAAAATGCGTTCCACTGGCTTCACTGGTAGCCCGTTTCCCATCATATCTGCACACATGCTGCTTGAAGGACTCTATTACGCCCCTAAATGCTTTGTTAATACTCTGTTCTCCCTACACACCTGGGAACATGGAACATCCACAATACGAGTATGTACCAACAGATCACAATGGACCACTCGCCAGGTACTTAGCTAGCAGACCCAAGTTCCGCCTTCGGGGTTGGGGGTAGGCGCGGCACACAGGTTTTTCATCAAGTTCTGTCCAGGAGCCAATCCTAAATCACAATTCCATTCCAGTAAACATGAAGCGCGAAATTATCTGGGATACAAAAAATATAAACAAAAGCCAAATGGAAACCGACAAAAAGATATATACGTCTAGTTGACCAACCAAAGTACACCCGTGAATGAAAGTTTCTGCAGAAACAGTATCTAAATTAACCTCTCAGTCGCCTCAAAAGAGATGGAAACCTAGCCCGAACCGATCCTTGTTGATAAATAATGGAAATGGATATAAGAATAAAAAAAGTAGGGGAGGTAGAATATAATGTAACAAGCTCCACCATACAACAATGAACGAGTTAAAGGGATAGGTCCGCTATGACCATGAGGGAAAACGGAGTTATAAGGAGAATAACTCAATACGTGAGGTAATGCTGGGGAAATGGACTTTTACTATGAAATGTTAGATTTACTAAAAGCTAGAGGAGGTGGACCAGCTCTGGGATGGGGTACAGTACAAACCGGATATCTTAGGCTCCCGTGTGAACGAAAGGGGCCCAACCAAGATAGTTGGCAGGCCTTTTGTCTCGAACTTTCTTCACAGCTTTGTGAAAAGCGGCAGAGACCCGGTAGTGATCATCAAAGTTCTTTTGGTCTTGGAAAAGTAAGTCGTAAAAGTCTCTTGCGACTTCGCTGGAGGCTTGGTCTTCGGTTTCCCAAAGGTTTGCGAGCGTATGGCTGAATCCGGCGAGTTGAAAAGCGCTTGCTAGGTGGATGACTTCATCGGCTAAGATGGTGGAAGGATTTTTGGCTGAGGAGCAAGCCGAAAGATATGCAAGCTGTGCACCTGGTGTATTCAAACTCGATATGTCTCGAGCCAGAAGTTTATCAGCATCGGTCCCATCCGGGGTGAGCAGAACCAGGTGGCTGTTTGAAGGGTTGAAGTCAGACACTCCATGGCAGGCAAAATGGACAATGTCATGGTGCGGAACTTGCTTGAGGACTTCGGCCGGAGTTGGGTTGCCCAATACGGTGATCTTGATCGCACTTTTACTGGTTGAGTCATGTATGTATTGAACTTCTTTATGTACGCCTGGGAGATTTGTCGCTCCAGGTGTTTCCGGCATTGGGACGAGAAGTAAGCCGGCATTCCTGGAGCCTTCCGGCGAAAGAGAAGCACCACGTTCGTCGAATAAGTGAAGTTTCTTTCGACGTGCATAGGAGAGCGCTTTAATTGTCGGGATATATGTTGAAATGGCTCGACTTAAAGTGTTACGGGCTGACCTTCGCGAATGGTCTCCAGCTGCATGGAAAGGCGCCATACTTAGTTGCCCAACTCCAATCCACCAAATCCGTTCCAAATTGGTTTCGCCGACACCACCACTGGGAATGGCGCCACTGCTTTCAAGGCGGTCAAAAACAGGCCCAACTGCTGCATCCCATACCCGGGGTTGCAGGTAGTGCCTCTTCAGTGTGCTTGGTTGCTTTTTGGAGGTCATCTTAGGTCTCCTATCCTCTGAAACCTCGCAGAGAACCAGTTTCCTCATCCGGTTACCTGTTTCTATTATAGTTCGAGTTTGGATGTTCTCCTGAGGTTGTAGCTAGTCCGCTTCAGTTGCGTGATGGCTTTTTGGAGATCATCAAGGTCTCCTATCCTCTCAAGGGGTGCTGTTGAGGACATCACTCTCAGGTTACTGTATGTTCCATGTTCGATCTGGGTGATTCTCCGAGGGGTTGCAGCTAGTGCTCCTTCAGTGTGCTTGGTGAGCTTTTTGGGGATCATCGAGTTCTCCTATCGCTCTCATTTCTTTGAAAGCACTGGCTTCCCAGGGTCTGGTATCTTCCTGCTCTAGTCTGGGATTGATTTCCTGTGTTTCGTCAGCTTGTGCCGCTTTAGAGTGCTTGATGGCTTTTTGGTGATCATTAAGGTCTCCTTCCTCTCAAACCTCGCAGAGAACTGGTTTCCCAGGTTATTGTATCTTGCATCTCGATTTGGATGATCTGCGGGGGTTGCAGGTCGTGCCACTTCATGTGCTTGATGTCTTTTTGGATATCATCAAGGTCTCCTATCCTCTCAATTCCTCGCAGCGAGCATCGCTCCCAGGTTATTGTATGTTCACTGCTCGATCTGGGTTCTTTCCGGGGGTTGCAGGTAGTGCCACTTCAGTGTGCTTGATGGCTTTTTGGAGATCATCAAGGTCTCCTATCCTCTCAAACCTCGCAAAGAACTGGCTTCGACAGGGTATGGTATGTTGCTGGTCGATCTGGGTGATTTCCGGGGGTTGCAGCTAGTTCCGCTTTAGAGTGCTTGATGGCTTTTTGGAGATCATCAAGTGTCTGGTATCCTCTCGTACCTCGCCACGAACTTGCTTCCCATGTTATGGTATCTTCCTGCTCGATCTTGGTGATTTCCGGGGGTTGCAGCTAGTGCCGCTTCAGAGTGCTCGATGGCCTTTGTGGTGAGATGCGTCAAGGTCTCCTGTCCTCTCAAGCCTCGTAGATAACTGGTTTCGGAGGTTATTGTATATTACAGTTCGATTTGGATGATCTTCGGGGGTTGCAGCTAGTGTCGCTTCATGTGCTTGATGGCTTTTTGGAGATCATCTTGGTCTCCTATCCTCTCAAACCTCGCAGAGAACATCTGCTCCCAGGTTATTGTATCTTCTTGCTCGATCTGGGTGATTTCCGGGGGTTGCAGCTAGTGCCGCTTCAGTGTGCTTGATGGCTTTTTGGAGATCATCGAGGTCTCCTATCCTCTTAAACCTCGCAGAGAACCGGTTTCCCAGGTTATTGTATATTCCTGCTCGATCTGGGTGATTTTCGGGGGTTGTAGCTAGTGCTGCTTCACTGTGCTTGATGGCTTTTTGGAGATCATCAAGGTCTCCTACCCTCTCAAACCTCGCAGAGAACATCACTCCCAGGTTACTGTAGATTGTTGCTCGACCTGGGTGATCTCGGGGGGTTGTACCGAGTGCCGTTTCGCCGTGCTTGATAGCTTTTTGGAGGTCTTCAAGGTTTCCTATCCGCTCAAACCTTTCCAAAAGTATGCCTCCCAGGTTACCAAGTGCATTGATACGGGTCCGGCTGCCGGCAGTGGATTTTCTCAATACTTCCTCACTTATTCCCGCAGCCTTTTCCAAATCATATATGTCACCCAGCCGCCCAAATCTTTTTAGCAACATTGCACTCCAGTTATTCAGCATATCTGCTCGCTCGGGGGTTCCTAGATGGCATGCCTCTAATGCCTTTTCCATCTCAATGATGGCTTCGCTGAGATCGGCCACGTTACCTAGCCTCTCATATCTTCTAAGTAAATCCGACCCCGGGAATCTATATCGACTGTGCGTACTCTCCAGTTGACGCCGTATAGTGAGGATGCTATTGCATGCCGTTGCATAGGTGGCCATGTCCTTTAGCGCAGTGCCTATTTCCTCGATCGCCCACACCCATGCCATATCAAGATCTACTTCATCTTCTGTATGCTCAAATTTGCTCCCTAACATTTTGCGCAGCTTGGCTGACAAAATAGCTCGATTGGGGTGGAACGGGGTTATTGATGTAACAGCGCTTTCGGCTAGCGTAATTGCCTCTTTGAGGAGATCTAGGTTGTCCGTTTGCTCGTATTGGGAAAAAAGATCATCACTGCTCCTCATCGTGTCGCGTATATCCTCCTCCCACTCGGTGGCTCCTGCATCTTGATCTGAGATGCCACTCCTGGAAACACCCACACTACTTGTCCCCAAAATTTCGGCCATCTTATATCCCTCAATATTGCTGAAATGTGGGGTCGTCGTGCAGGCTTCTGTAGTTTTCACTGTAGCCCAAAACCGTATTATTCAATGGTCTGGTGCAGATGATTGGAGGGTGTTTGTTTGTTGATATAGAGCGTCGATGAGCAGCGCTTGCTGAGATGGAATCTCGATAGCTAGGCCTGAGTTAGCACAACCCAGGATACAGATTCTATGTTTTATCAATATTTTCGTACCTTGTACTTAGGCTTCTCAAAACTGTAATATCCTCAATAATCCCCAATTCTGGGATTTTATAGGGCCAACACCTCCGTGGTTAAATGTAACATCCAACTTTGATATGTGTCCCCTCAATCGCTCGATTCAAGAATCTGTTCCTGAATTTGAGGATGCCAAGCTCTGATATAAACGCACAAAGTCAACTAATGGCCCACTAAGCATAATTATTTGGCTTTTATCTTACCTGTTAGGAAGACGTGGTGTGCCTCTCTTCCGTAGAACCTGCTGTATTTCTATCACTCCCTTATTTCTTCCCTTCTTTTTTAATTAATTTG